>APFE031030286.1:125883-168510 GCA_000404065.3 Pinus taeda
ATTTTGGAAACAATCTTGTAGATGACGTTGCATAGGGCAATGGGCCGAAATTTGTGAGGGGTGCTAGATTGATCTTCCTTTGGGATAAGGGCTATGAATGTGGCATTCATTGCTGGAAGCATCCACCTCAAAGTTCTCGATTCCTCAACAACCTGCCAGACTTCCATTTTAATTAGCTCCCAGAAATTATGGAAAAAATTAGAGGTAAATCCGTCAGAACTCGGCTCCTTTCCTTCTTTCAGTTGATGAACTGCATTTTCCACTTCCTATAAGTCGACTGACCTAAGTAAGAGTTGGTTGTGCTCCTCTATGATGACTTTGGGGATGTTCTTTGTGATTTTTCCTATAGCTTGCATTCTGTCAACCTGTGGTTCTTGATGAGTTTGCTTAAACTAGTTGAGAAGTTCAAGCTTGATTTCTTCATGTTTTTCCACTTTTACCCCCTACTCATTTTGGATGTGAGTGATATTGTTATTCATTCGGCGTTGAATAGTGATACGGTGAAAAAATTTTGTATTTTTTTCTACTTTCTTTAGCCACCTGATTCTCGATTTTTGCCTCCAGAGCATTTCTTCTTATTTGGCCCTCTCTGAGATCTGAGATTCAAGAGACTTTTCTTGTTCCGAAAATTCCTCTGATCTGCCCTTTGTGATGATCTGTTGCTGTAGCTGTTTCATATCTTGATCTAGAGCAATCTGAGCCTAGAAAATGTTACCAAACGAAGAATGGTTCCATTGTTTTAATTTACTCTTGAGGTATTTAAGCTTCTGCTGAAATTTGAACATTCTTGTACCATTTGGTGGAGAGAAGTTAGTCCATTCGGAATTTACCAGGTTGATGAAATCCGGATGTGTCATCCAAAAAGCCTCGAAGCGAAAAGGCCTACGGGTAGCATTGCCTAGTCGAGACCATTGAAGAGAAATTGGCCAATGGTCTGAACTTGTAAGCGACAGAATTGAAGCTGAGAGGTATCCTCCTAAGTGGATTGCATTGTCAGAGATTAAGAATCTGTCCAGGCGAGACACAATTTGATGCGAACCAGCTCTTTTGTTATTCTAGGTAAAAAGTCCATTGTTGAATGACATGTCAATAAGCCAATTGCTTTGAATGTAATCTTTTAGATTATTACTTTCCTTGTCCAGTTTGTTCCTTCCTCCTCGCTTTTCTTCCATCTTGGTTATCATGCTAAAGTCGTCCCCAGTGATCCAGAGCAGATGAGACCTATCAGTATTGATCGAGGAAAGGGTATTCAGAAGTTCTACCTTATGCATAGCCTCCTGGGGAAATATACGTTGGTTATGTGACCATGTATAGTGGTTCCTATAATGTGGAAAGTAGCTTGAAAGAAATGCTTGTTTGCATGTATGTTGTTGAGCTCAATGGTACGAGCATCCCAGATGATTGCCAAGCCTCCTGAGGCGCCAAATGCATCTAATGTTGCTGCTAGAATACCCAGCTAGACTTTTGCAGTAATTCGGTCTAGAGAGATGGAGTTGCATTTAGTTTCCTGTAGAAAGAGAATTTGGGGCTTCTCTTGCTTTATCATATTTTTAATCAGTCTGTATTTCCTAGGGCCATTGAGCCCCCTGATGTTTCATGAGATTAGCTTCATGATGGAAGGTTGGAAAGAGAGTTGTAATACTTTGTGAGCTTGGAGTACCTTCCTGGCTCCACTAACATTTCCCCAATGTGGATGGTGCATTGAAGATCTGTTTTCCTCCCTCTCTTTTTGTTATCTTTGATGATGTTTTTCCCATCCCAAAGACCTCCAATTTGAATACCTAGGGATTTTTGCATTTGAGCCCTGGAGAGAATTACTTCCAGATTCTCTAGCTGTCTCTTTGGAATTTTATCATAATTTTTTGTTTTGCATGCCTTCTTTAGGCCAAGAATATCCAAATCCCCAATATCTATGCTTTCTGGTTCTTCTTCCATATGCTATGTGTCACTTATGCCTTCTATTGTTTCAGTTGCTCTTGTAAGGTCAAGCTGCGTGTTGTCTACCTCCATTCCTTGAGAGTATCAGGCTGGGACTGTGCGCGTAGCCGTGGAGGAAAGATTTGTGGGTAATGGTTCTTTTGGGATTTTTTGGGGATCAGAACGTGCAGGTTGTTTGTTCATCAGGGGATCCTCCTCAGAGAGGACATGGATCTCAGGGTTGTGGACATCTTGTCGGGCTAGCACTTCAAAATTGTTGCTCATAGAGGGTTTTGATGAGCTGACTTGAGGCTTCTTAGGGATTGAAGCAGGTTTCTTGTGGTTTTTTCTATGATTGGCAACTTTAGAGAAGCCAGTCTGATCAGGCTCCTGATTTAGAGAAGCCAATCTGATTAGTCTATTCGAGGGTTTCTGATTTAGAGGACAGTCCCAAAACAGGTGACCTAGTGCATGGCATATCCTGCATTTGAATGGCACATGTTCATAATCAATTAACTGAATGCATTCAACATCGTCGTGAAAGATACTTACTGCATCCGGAAGTGCCTTGCTAAGGTGCATGTAAACGCAAATGCGAGCATAGAAGGTGTATCTTCAGAGTTTTGTTTCCTCTGTTGTTTTGACAAATTCACCGAGACCATTTCCTATGGTTTGTAAAGACTCTTCATCCCATTATTCCATAGGGAGTGAATAGAGACGAATCGAGACTGGCGCCCAGCTGAGATCTTCTTTGTCCGAGTTAAAGCGCTCAACCCATCCCCTTAAATATATACCAACTGCGTTGAATAAATAGGGACCGCCATCTAGTACTATGTTTCAATCCTCTAAGCAGTTAAAGATGGCCATGAAGAACCCTTTAGGTCCTAGTTGCAGCGTTATGTGTCCTTTCGGCTTCCACTTAGCTGCTATCCAGCCATGCAACGCTTTCTCTGTTGGCCACATTCCTATGAATTTGCCTATCAATGCATGGTCTCTCATGTACTGGATCTGAGCATTGATCCGATGACTTGGGAGCTCTATCTTCGGGCATTCAGCAGCAACCGGTCTACAGGTGGTTGAGGTGACCTAGGGATTCTCTCTGTCATTCGTCTTGGCATCTTGTGGATCTATCTTCTCTCTGTCTCCATTTTTATCAGCTTGGCTAATTCCTGCCTCACGCCTTTGAGGAGAATCATTTGCGTTGGGGGGAGGCGTAGTGTCCTCTCCCTGGGGGTGTTCAGGATGCTCGCGTTGCTCCTTGTCGTATGCGGTCTTTCGTATTACTGGTGGTATGACAATATTGCAGAGGTCTGTTCAGGTTTGCCGTTGCAGCATCTGTAGAAACCCTAAGTCACCATTCCCTCAGATGCAGCGTCCACTAGAAAATAATAAATCCCAATGTTAGAGTTTGCAATGATACATATTAAAATACAAGAAACAACAAAAGTATGCTTTGCCTTTAAAACCCTTCTAGTTTATTGAAATTGTACTCTATATGCTAAGAAGATTAAAAAAAAAATTAAAATTTTAAACTAATTGAGCATAAAGATGAATGGAATAAAACTACATACATTAGATTTCTCCTTTGTATCTTTATATGTAACCTAGAACAATCCCTTGCAAATTAAACTCTTTAGAAAATATTCCACATCAAACACTTCCTTGGTAACTCTCTGTTGCAAAAATCTCCCCTCTAATTTTTGGCAAAAATCAAAATAAGACCAAGGTTTTCTTTTATAAACCTGTTTTTACAAAATGAGATTACTGCTTAGATTTTTTCACTTGATATTTAAATGCATTGATGATAAACACACACCTTTTTTTTCCCTTTTCCAATTATATTATTTGGCATATACTTTATAGACATAGGTGCACAAGTTCATTCGCTTGAGTTGAATGCATTGAATTAATAATGTGCAATGAAACTAGAAGTTAAAACTTTCACAATTAGAGCCTTGGGAAGATTACCTTAGAGTTTTATTGTTGATGCTATGGAAATTTAGTGTACTAGTGCATTTAGGATAATATATATAGTGGTGAGGTAAATTTGAATTAGGTGTATTGGTTGCTTGGAAAAAAAAATGAAGGCTCTATTTGAAGTTATAAATGCAACAAGGTTCCAAAAAAATATTCTAAGAATATAAACATGTATTGATTAAGGTTTAGCTCAAATACAAGGAAATAAAGGTGATAGTATTAAATGGACAACTCTTCAGATTCCAACTCAGTTTATATTGTTTCAAGTTCATTAAGTTCTCTCTTCCCATTTATAGTAAGTCTAGGTTTATTTATATTTTAATTATTTGGTTAAGTTATGATGTCTTTGCATATGCATTGAGTTTATAGGATCTCAATTTAGGTTTGAGTTTGGACAAGAAAGATAATCCACCACTCCAAAACTATCAAAATAAATATACCAAAAACATATGGTAGATGAAAATGGAGGGCCTCTTTACCCCTCAAATTATGATATGCCATCTTCTAGCAATCATCATGGACAATGGTACTTCACCATGGATTATATATGTTTTAATACAACCTAGTAATATGTTGTTGTTAACAATGTAAAGGTTTGAAGGTGGACCCTTTACATGTCACCCTATTCGACTATATTAATGGTTGACTACCCAAAGTTAATGTTCCAATACCTCCTGCTACAGTAAATGATCCAATGGTTAATATCCAAAAAACAAATAGGAACACTTCAATATGTTTGAAAAGTTGGAAGCCAAATCAACTATGTTTCTTCCTAATATATGTTTGAGTATCTACATGAAGTTTTGTCATTGGAATTCTTAGTAATTTTTCATGAATAGATGGAAAATGCTTGCATAGAAGCATTGGAAAACACAATTCCTTATATTGAATCAACTAGGGGGTATATTGAGCCAAAGCATGATATCAACACTCCCTAAAACATCTCTATTAGGAGATATAAAAAATTGTTCAAGCTAAAAATGAAAAATTTCTAGGTACACGCCAAGTTTAGTTCAATGAATGGAAGGTAGTGATGAATTCTATATGCACATCCATCTGTAAAGTAAATACTAAACCTCCTACAACCACACTTTATATGGCGCTTAGGCATCTTCCTTACTTGTACTTGATGTTGGGACTGGATTCTCCTTTCATGGTAATACTTACATGATTTCCAAGTCTAAAATAGGTGTTGCAAATTTTGGGTTGTTTATCCTTTCACATGTAGTCATTCGTTCTAGATAATCAATACCACTTGTTCCATTTTACAATCCTCCTTATAGCTGGTCTAATTACTAGAACATTATTAAATAGAAACATATCATTTCCATGTATAGTATGTGGATGGATAATTATGCTTCCAAACACTTTAATTTTAACAAGGTTATATATTGATAGTGATCCACACATTCATGGGAACATTGCAGGGTTCATAAATAGTTATAGGTGCTCATTGTTTAGTAAATTGTTTGTTTGAGGAACACTCTAGTGACAAATAATTCTTTATGAAAAGGAATTGATCTAGATTTTTTGGTATGCATTCAATGCATAGTTTGTCTCCTAATGATGAGTTATTAACAAACTATAACTTTTACCATCAAATGAAACTTGCATTGAGACTAGCTTTAGATGTTGTCCTAAGGTATAAAAAAATATCATTAAGTAATTATATTTTTGGATTTTCAATGGAATTAATGTAGATGCATTTCTGAACTTGACACTTGCTTTAGCTTCTAGATATAAATGTTTATTAATATCATCAATTTAATGTTTAATACTTTTGTAATCAGTATTTTGACAATGAGCAACCTAATTACCATTTATAATTAGACCTTGGTACAATGTCAAATCAAGAGAAGATTTTAAACAAACACCACTTAAAGAGGAAACATATCAAGCATGAAATCAACCACCTATGGAATTCTCACTATCTCCCAAGGCACCATTTTAGACCATATATAATAACACTGGTTCTTCACATTTCAGGGATGAAGATAATAATATAAGATGATTTCTTATAAGATTACTAGCCATTGAGGGGATGTGATTACATGCATTCCATGAAGATAATCAAGGAGAAGATTCCCATATTGTTAATACCTTATTCAAAAGACCAAACTTTCTGTTCACCACCCCTCTGTTTGGACATGGGTCAAGATCTACACAACTAGAGTCAACAATATTAATGTACAATGAAAGCATTGTTGGTATCTTAGATGCATGTTTTTCACCGCTACTAAGATAACAAGCCATTAATTCCCCTATATTATAATGAATCTTGTCACATAATTAGTAATGAAAAGGGAGTTCATGCATGTTTGATGATAGTGTACATTTATATTACCCACAAATTGCAGGTTACTCAAAGATAAGGTACTTTCAAGTACTAATGTCCCCATTGGGAAATATGAAAGTCAAATCAATTGTTGAAATAGTTGGGTGTTGAGTACATATAATATCATGCTTGTCCAAATGATTGCATTTAATATAAAGGAAAATAAGTGGACAAAAGCATACTTCTAGAATGTGGGCCTCATAGGGACTAAAAACTAAGAAAAAAGGGTAAGGCACATGGCCCTCATCATAAGATATTGAGGTGCATGCCTATAATCCAACAGATTGAAAGGTTTTTTTTGCAAAGAATTAGCCATCATGTTGAAGGGGTGGCATGCCTTATAGAAAAGTGAATCAAGATTTAAGTGGATCCTAGTAGATTTAATAACTATAAAGCACATATATGATACATAATTATTGAATTTAAATATGGCATAACCATGGATGGAGTTAAATTGTATTCTCTCCAAAACATCAACTATTTTTTTTGGCCAGTGGTAGTGATAAATAACAATATCTCTCATGGTTGTTTGTGATGAATGAATATTTGTATGTTGGCTCTTTTAAATCTTGGTAGAAGACAAGTGAAGAGAATGGATGTTTAACTCCAACCATTGATCAATGAATTGAAGCAATCATGGGAAGGGATACAGGTATATAATATATCAAGACCCATCTTGGACGAGAGGGTTTTTTATGTTATATGGCATATTTGTGCACACTATGCATGATTATCTAAGGCTATGGTCTATTCTGACATATATAATATGTTATGTCTAAATATTTATATATATATATATATATATATAATATATGAATTATATATATAGTATATATATAATAATATATATATTTAAATATATATATCTATATAATATTGCTTGATTTTGCTTGATTCGTTTATATATGTAACAGTATTTGACATACTTAATTGGTGCCACTATCTTCTTTAGTGCTAAAGTGTTCATATATAATAACATTGCAGGTCTTGTAACAAAAGGATATCACAGTTGTTTGATGGATTATGCTAGTATTCTACTGCATGCAATCATCTGGTAGTATTTATTGGTACATTTTCTAGGCAGTTGTCAGACTAATATTATAGTTTTTATTTTTGTATGATGTATTAACTATTATGATGTGGGGATGGTTTCCTCATATCTACTCTTATGAGGTTCTTAACTTATGTCTCTCAAATATTGAATATATTGGACAATGTATATAAAAAAATGTAGCTTTTTTCATTTGTAATGAAAGAATTATGCATATTTTTCTTCCAAAAAAAGGATATCATGGATGTAAATTTTATATACCTATAATAAAAGCATGGTGGTTCAAACATCTATGAAAGCTAATGTACAACTACTTGAGGGTATTTATGCTAGAAAACCACCCTTACAGAAGACCAAGATATTCTTTCAATGGAAAACTATAAAAAACCCAAAGACTTGAATATTGTCAGCAATAGAATAGCTTGGAGCACATGACATACAGAAGAAGGGAATTTCAAAATTGTTCAATTTAAATGGGGAATCTCTATTTGATTCTCTTGAATTTTTCAGCACATGTGTTGAAAAAAAATCCCATTGGGATGAAAAGGAAATATGTATTTTATGAGCTTCCACATTAGGAGCATCTTAAGATTTCCTAGTTACTAGATACCATGCATATAATCAAAAATGTTTTGTCTTCTTTATAGAGGCACACATAATCAAATAAAAGTGACACATTGGATGTTAGTAGAGATCTTATTTTCTCAAATACTAAAAAGAAACATTGGAAAATAAAAAAGAGTAGAGCAAAGGTTTATCCCTCTTTGTCTTTTAAAGAAGGTGATATCTCATGAATGTACAAAAAGATGATATTTATCTAGAAAAGGATGTTATGTTGGGTGTGAAGGTGCCTTATTTATATAATTCCATTGTACGAAGTTGTTTAACCATATAAGAACACTTGTTAGGGTCAAAACTACATGATCATTGGAACCTTGTAAGAGGATGTATGTTAACCACATTCTTACTTGTATACAATGTAGTTTATAATCATTGGTAGTGTATGTTTTCATTGATGTAAACTACAATTTCATTGGTGTCAAAGTAAGTGGGAGTTGACCCAAAATGAAATAGAAGAAGGCCAAGTAGGGTGAATAGAGCAGTAAAAGGCCAAGCAGTCTGATTGAGCAAACAAATCAAGTAGTAGGGCCATGAACTAAAATTGGTGTTGTGCCATGAAGGAAACTTGTTATCTTTCCTTAGAACAAAATTGGTGGTAGTTGGATTGAAATTTGGAGCATGAACCAAAATTTGGCGTTTCCATGATGTGTCTACATAAATGAAATTTGTTGTTTCTACATAGAGAAAAGGCGAGGTTTTGTATAGAAAAGTGCTAGTATGAGCTTGAAGATGTGGTGTCAGTATACGAGTATGAAGGCGACATTGATAGAAGGGTCCAGGCACTACAAAAATCAAACAAAAGGAAAAAAATATATAACTAAGAAATGATGTTTTACCACGAAGTTGGCCCTCTTTAATTCAATCCACTTATTCATTAGTAATATTGATTAAATGATGATAAGTGAGTACCAAAGTATTAAGCTCTAGATGTCATAAAGTAAATTTTAGGTCAATATGATGTGGAATTGGTATGACGTGGAACTAGTATAATGTGGCACTTCCACATGGATGACAGGTGGTAGATCCACTAATGTGGTGGCAACAATAAGTGACATGTGGCAAGAAAAAATGGTGTTTTTGGCCCACTGATTGGATGATTGGTAGATGACACACGGAAGGTACATGTTAGTAGTTAAACATGTGGCGAGCTATGGTCGTTCATAGCATATGACATGGCAGGTGATGTGGACATGGTGGGTTCTATACCAAAGAACCATGTGCTAGAGTTCAATTTTATTTATAAAATTCAATGCTAGTATCCAATATGACTTGGAAGTGAATATGTGGCATATGACATGAAAGTAGGACCATGTGGTGCACCCTAATTAGTCCATGATGGATTGATGGTGAAAATTTAGACGTATTAGGAATTGCATGAGGACCATGTTTGGTGAATTTTTCTAATGTATTTGGATTTGGGGAAAAAGGAGAAAAACTAGAGTTTCATTACTTGGTTGCAGAAAACGAGGGGATCAGCCCTTGTGGGCCCATATTGGGATACTAGGGACTAAGAGGTCAAAATAATCATGGATCATAACATGCTGGTATGGCGAGTCTTAGTATGATGAGAAATTTACCAACACATGCAGGAAGGCTAAATATATCTATAAGGTGCATACTTGTTTATCATAGTGGTATGTTTGCATTAAGGTCATGGCACACAACCATGAGGGACTAATTCCTTATCCCTTCGAGCTAAGATAACGATACCAATATGGTTGTGAAAGAAGAATATTAGACAAGTATGAAGATAAGGTCAAGGTCACAACCTACAATCATGAGTGCCAACACTCAGAGCAAAGGTACTTAGGAAATATCTTGTATGTTAAGCCCATGATCACAGACATGGACATATGTGAATTGCATGAGTGATAGAAGGTTGGATTGAAGGGAGATAGAATGAGGAAATAACATTATACAGGTAATACTAAGTCACTTAACTATAAAAGGTGTTAAGGAAGAACACAAGTGAATAAAAGGATGGAGCCATAGTTAAAACATGAGATGCGCTGGTAAAGATGAGATAAATGAACTCAATGTGAACAAGAAGAGAGTTGTGTGGAAGAACTTTAGAAAACAAGAGAATAGTGTGTGAACTGAATGCAACATGTTAAAGTGGTCAAAGGATCCACAATACCATGGGTCAATACGATGGATCATCTCACATGGTAAAGAAAGGCCATAAGCTATAAAAGCAAAGAAACAATCGAAATAGTGGTTGAACCTGTGCATATGTAAGGAATAGAAAAAAAATATGAGAGAATAAGAAAACAACAATAAAACAAGTGTAGACGGGTAAGCCAACTAAAGCAGAGGAAGTCTCAACACATTAAATTACATAGTAAAGCATGGTGATAGTGTCGAGTGTGCATACGCAGAGAACGTAACATATAAGAGTGTAGATTTGAGATGCAATTGAATATCAAGCTCATATGATAGTTAAAGAGAGCATGAGAAGATGATGAGAAGTGTAGGATTGAGTGATAAGGAAGAACTCGGAGATGAGAAAAAATCCTATTTGCATGAAAAGGAAATATGTAGCTCATTAGAATATAGTAATAGATATGCATCTGATAATGAAAAAAGGTAGTATCTACTCATGACCACAGAGTCTCAATACACTCAACAAGAAAAAAATGATTAAGAGGAAGAAGATATTGATGGGAAGATACATTTTGGAAGAAAAACTATTACTGCCTTAAAGGTAGGAGGAACTATTGAGGATGTAAGAAGATACATATCATAATCTCTATGAACTAGAGAAAATAGTTGTCACTGTTAAAGCTCAATTAAAAGAAGCAAGAAGATTAAAGAAGTGGTGACTAGCCAGTTGAATGAAAAGAAAAGGCATTGTGAGAAGCTAGAAGCTAATATGGAATTAGGAACCTCAACTAATTTGATCCATTATTGGATCACATTGAATGTTTCAAATGTAGAAACTTTGAACACAAATTCTATGATTACAGAAGCAATATATTAAGGTTTCAAGATCAAAGAAGAAAAGAATATGTTGTCGTGAATAAAAATAAAAGAACAAAGTTATGGAGAAGGAAGCTAGAGAAACGTGAAGAATGTAGTTTAGCTCTATGTGTTCAAGATAAGAAAATAAAATTGTGTATAGATAGTGGATTTTCAATTCATATGATAGGTGATAAAGGTAAATTTCTCTCTCTCAAGGTGGTTGAAGGAGGTGTTAATGTCGGTATCTTCATCCCTCCGTCAGTGATCAAATTCTCTTGTTGCATTGCATGTTAGGTGTCTCACTCGGTCAGATGCATTCCATTAGGATCATGGATCATCTGATGGTAGTGGCTTATTATACATTTTCCCTCATGTCCTTTACCTGCTACCCATTTCCATTCATCTAGATCATCTGTAGTCATTTTTTGTCTTTAAATCTGTAAACTCATTTTTAGGGTTTTCGGTCTCATTAGGTCTAGGGTTTTCATCAATAAGGTCTCAAAATGCTCAATGGCAGTCAGCAGGCACATGAGGACGTAAAATAAAGTTCCAGTAACAGTAAATTTCATAATCACATGCTCAGAGACTGATTTTCCTCAAAATCTTGTTTTGAGGAAAAACAGAGTTTTTTATGTTTTCATGAATAAATTTGATGTAATTTCAATTTTTCCATATGTAATAACTTCAGTGGCAACCCTGGTCACCTTGCCAAGCTTCAGCAACTCCATCACCTGTAAGGCAAACAAAAAATCAAAGCATTCAGTTCATTAAAGGCAAAAATAAAGCAAACTGCCCAAAAACAGAGTTTTAAAAGCAAGTCAAATGCAGAAATTACAAAAGTGGGTTTTATGAGTGAAAAATTAAAATCTTTTGTGTATAAACCATTGGTCATGTTCAAGGAGCTCATTTGCATCTAAAGGAGGAAGAGGAAATAAGAGAAAGGTCTTGTTGGAGAAAAGAAGGCAAATCGCAGTAGACTGTGCAAGTTTCAGGGGTGCGACGCATTGGGTAGTGGGCGCGGCACATAGAGCTAGCGCGACGCATTGGGCTGCCCTCCACAGTGCAAAAAATACACTAGCACAGCGCATTGGAATGGTGCACGCGTTGGGTTTGAGGCGCGACGCATAGGGCTTCAAGCCCGATTTCACCCACGAAACTCATCCAACTACCAAATTTGCTCGATTGCCACCTTTTCAAGTAAGTCAAACATTCTTCCACTGCCAGTGAATGAGTTCCTCTAGATGTTTATGGTGATTTAGTGAGAAAATCTTGAAACCCTACCTCCTTGCAATTTTTGCTCAAAACACAATTGCTTATGGTTAATAGTTTGTGTTTTCGCTGCCAAGTCCACTCCATCACTCCCTCACTCTTTGATTCCCTGATTTATTTTCCAGTTTCATCAACTCATTCCCTAATCCCCATATCCCTAAATTCACTAACCCCATATCCCTAACTCCCACTATCCCAAACCCTAGCTACAAATTCCTAAACCCAAATTGCTATCCCAAAGTTCAATTACTGTCCCTAAAACCCTTCTATTCCCCAAAATCCTGTCAGTAAACATTCCCAAAACACTTTCAACACCCTCATACACTTTCTTTCCACAATCCCTCATACATTCTCATCCTTGGTAGCAGAAAACTAAAGACACCTTAAATCTCTTCATACTCATCTAAGAGAACTCCAATATTTGGCAAACATGGAATTTGATCCTTCCTATGACCGAGATGAGGAGACACACAATGATTCTCCTACGGAAATGCATGCACCAAGGAGACCTCACAAGGGTGGTAAACATATACGAGAGGAGCCTATTTCACTTGTTGAGCTGCAGGCTTGCCCTCTTGCTGTCACATGCTTTCAACAATCCTGTTATCAGTTCTGTGAGATGGTAGAGAGAGTCCAGTGCCATCATGAGTTGGCCAGGTTGTTTGTGCTTCATCTTCATAATGGCCAAGTCACTCTAGCAGGTGTGACATTCACCTTGACACCGGAGTCTATTTCTCTAGCAAGTGGCATTCCAAATGTCGGTGAGCAGTGGAATAAAAGGCAGCAGATTGACAGAGAATAGTATGAGCCTGACATCAACGTTGGTTATTAGAGACATCTCAACAGAGTTTTTCCCTTCCAGTACCTGAAAGACTCATATGCTCCCTTGATGAAACTCATAATTAAGTATTTCAGCTGTGCGGGCCGGTTTTCTCGCCTGTATGCCTATCATATTAGATTGTTGATGCACTTTAGTAGGGTGAGAATGATGAATCTCCCCTACTTTATTTGCCGGAACATTGAGAAGATGATCACCTTAGTGCAAAGGAAGTCTCCTGAGCAACAATAAAACAACATATACCATTTTTCATTAATCAAAATTGTGGTCTCGCATTAGCTTGGTTTACAGAACATCTCATGGGAGGATTTCAATTCACATGAGGTCTTCACAGGTCCTCAAGTGCCTCCAGCAGCTTTTCATGAGACAGGTGGACCTTCACATCAGCAGGAGATTCATGAGACACAAACTACTAGTGTGCCAGTGTTTATCACTTACCAAAAGGGCACTAGAAGTTTGTTTGCAGCAGCAAAGCGAGTATTATCTCTAGCCGAGGTCGAAGGGGTCTTGCTTCCTCCATCAACAGAGTAGTTTTAGGACAAGGGAAAGCGGCCATTACATGATGAGGGACCTTCAGGAGGGTAGGAGACAGATTTCATTCTCATTCAAGATGATGACACTGATTTGGGCCCACAAAGCTCAAAGCTCAAAGAGATCATTCAGGAGCAACAGGCGAACATTAATGATTTGTCCCTCAACCTAGAAAGTGCCAAGTGCATAATAAAATATCTGGAGCAAAGAAACAAATAACTAGAGAATCAGCAAACCATTATGGAGCTACAAAACATACGAGAAAACTGGCAAGCTGCCAACGGAGGAAAGTGAAGTTCACACCACTTGAACAAGAAATCAATGCTGATCGTGAGTCTTGGCTTGAGAGAGAAAATATCCACTTGGAAAAGTTGCTAGAGAAGGCCAATAGGGAGAAAACTATGTTGAGGCACATGGAATATCATTACTTGGCGAAAAATAAAAGTTGCAAGGCAAGAATCAGGAACTTGAAGGCCAAATTAAAGAAGGCATCAAGGAAGCGAAAAGAGAAAGATAGAATTCAGATCTTGGCTGATGCTTCCTTGGCCCAACATAGCACTTAATAGAGAACACTCAGCGCAAATTTCAAAAATATTGGGACACTTTCTGCAATTTTGGAATTTTTGGCACAAAAAACAAGTTTTTCTGCCTAATGCGTCACGCCACTTGGCACTCACTTTTGATGGAGACCTCCTTTTGAGGAAAACTCAGCATTTCTGGATTTTTCATGGAAAAATATGCATGCCTACCAATGGCCAAGAAATTTTGACAGGTTTTGAGCTTCCAAAAAGGTCAAAAACACCTAAAAAAATGACCTTTCTACCCTTTTTTGGACACACAGGAAGAAGTCTTGGGAGAACTCAGTTTTGGAGGGGAAAATGGAGGCCAAATTCAAAAATTCCACTTGTTCTGGAAAGTAGATAGGCAAGCCTTTCCAACACGTGCACTTGGAGAAAATTTTGAGATCGGGAAGACCTCCAAAAGTAGCTGCAAAAAGGCGCTACGCATAGGGAAATCAGTGCGGCGCATTAGAGGAATTTTGTTCATTTTGGCCAATATACTCTATTTTTCGCCTTATTTTTTGACAGTTTGACTTTTCTCTTTCTAATTATCAAACTCATGATGTAATTTAATGTGACTTGATGGATTTTGATGTAATTATGCTAAATTTTCACTCATAGAGGTAAATTCATCCATGAAAAGGTAGTTTGCAACTGAATGAATCAGTTCCCTAGTTTTTGGAGGCAAGCTGTTCCACTGCCTACTTTTTAGTTCTTAGTTTAAAATTGGTTGGAATAGCTCCTAAGCTCATGAGCTCAACCCCTAGAGGCTAGGATGAGTTTTTGTTTGCCTATATCTTGTAATTTTTTAGTCATTAGCATGGTTGGACTTTTGGGAAAGCTTGGAGCTTCATTGTACACACATTTCAACGGTTTGGCTAAGGAATAGACTAGGGTTTGCAGCACTTTATGGGATTCATGTAGCATCTTGCTTTGGTATTATGTTTCCTCCTGTAATTGTAAGTTTACATGTGTTTTATGTATGCCATCATCTCTCTTTGCCTCATCTTAACTAAATCAAACAAGGATAAAGGTAGAATCCATTGAAATTGCAGTGCTCTACCTAGGGTTTGTTTAGTTATTTATGTTTTCAGCTATTTGAAGAGGATCCCTGAGACATTCTTGCCCTCTTCAACTCCTTGCCTGTCTAAAATCTCTCCATCTCATTCAATTTGAAGTACCAAATCAGTTGCCTACCTTGCCCCATAGAGATTTCTACAAAACTGAGCCTCATTCCCCAAACCCAAATCTGCCTTTCCATTTAAGCCAACAAAACATCATCAAATTCAATCAAAATCTTCTGCACACATACCTAGCCTAAGATCAGTATTCACATCAGTCATCTCATGCCCTCATTGATCATATTTTGCTGAGATTGACAAGGAAAGAGCCCTCTCCCGGCCTGGTAGGGAGAGGTACCAGGTTAAGTGTGGTTTGATGTTTCCCTAGATCCTGCCTTTCTCAATCTGAGGTAGATTTAGGCACTAACAAGAGGTAGTGCCACTCTTGGAAAACATGATGCAGGAAAGATTATTAGAAAGGCCATAATCAGTCTTAATGATGGAAGGACAAAAACTCTGAATATTATTCTAGTTGAAGGATTGAAGCACAATCTACTAAGTGTAGGTCAAAACATTTATCAAGGGTGTGATATCACATTCAATTCAAAAGGATGAGAAAAGAGAAGAGCAATTTTAGAGAGATTAGTATCAAATGCAATCAGGTCCCCAAACAATGTGTATATGCTTAATGAGACTGAAAGGAAGAAACATTGTTTAATGGGGATAATGTACCTCACAACACATCTATGAATGAAAATATAGCTTCAAATGAAGCAAGAGATGGAAGGTACCATGAAGACAGCTGGAGAAGAATAATAGACATGAGACAACAATCACAATATGAAGAAATTAAATCGAATGGTGAACTACAAATGAACATCAAGTCTAAATGATGTGAATTGCATCAACAAGTGTGTGCCTATATAGAGGCCATCAAAATGAATGAGAGAAGGACAACAAAGTTTGAAAGCTGGATTAATTGTAATAGTTTATGAATCAACAAAGTAGTGGACATTACAGATTGCAGAAGTCAATGTATAGAGGAAGAAGAAGAGAGTATTGATCTAGAATATTCTAAGATTATATCAAAGAAAACTTGAGTTAAGGAAAGGTGTAATAACTACTAATCGTATAAGAAAAAGGAGTAGTAAAGGCACATCATGCAAGAAAAAGGAAAGAAGGAGTCATGTGATTAGGGGGAGTGATCCAAATATAAGGTTGATGATAAGGGAAGATTTATTCTTCAACTAGATAAAATAAATTGTAGTCAATCAAAGAAGGACCTTTAGCTAGAAGAAAATAAAAGAAACATCTTAGAGGAAAGGAAAAATGCTTAAGAAAATAAAACATTGGAACTCTTACAAGAAAATAAGATGGTAGATGAAGAGAACCATATGTTTCAGGGGAGAAATTATTTAGTAATAGAAATAAAAATGTTGATAACGGAAATTGATACACAACACAATCTCAGGGGAAGTATCCCATCAATGAGACACAATTGCATAAATAAAAGTACTTGCAACCAAAGAAATGGACAAGTAACAAATAGAAGAGGAGTTGTCAATGAAGAGAAGCATAATAAAAAGAAGAATAAGACTAGGAGGAGTCTAGATGCAATCAAAGGAGACACAACCAATTAAAGTAAATTCCATGTGCTTCTTAGTTAAATAAAGTGCATCCAAAAGTATAATCCATCATTTCTAACTATTATCAAAAGAAGTAGACACAATGAGAATTAGGTTCTATAAGCATCCCTAAGGAGAAAGTGAGTCGCAGGAGAAGAATGATGAAAGGGAAAGTCTCTAGAATATACAAAATTGGTATCAATAACCACATAAGTAATTGGTATCAACATATCCATTAGTGTCAAATCATGAGTATTCAAGAGAAATAGTACCATATGTTGTCCTGTACTAAAACAGGGGGAGAATTTTAAATAACGAAAACCATCAATTTAAGAGGAATTCAACATTTGAGGTATAGATGCATAGTTGGGCAATTTCAAAAGGAATTGGTATCAACCATCGTTATATTGTAGAATTGGCATCAAGTAGTCTTGTTGGTCCCAAACATTTACCCAAAGTTGTAGACATAACCCTTTTACATTGATGTCAAAGGGGGAGAGATCGACACTTTGTGTTGATCACTGCAATTGCAAAGATTGGCAAGTGGTTCCAAGAGGTGGAGAGATTGGGAGTTGGTTGAGATCTTGGAAAAATTGTAGGTTAGAAATAGTGCTCCAATTCCCAGCAATGTAAGGTGTTTCCAGTGCCTAGGTGTAGAGATTGGAAATTGGTTAAACACTTGGAGAAATCACAGTGCTCCAATGCCCAAAGATGTCTGGGGTTTCCAATACCCAATGGCATGGGTTGCCATTAATGACAAAGGGCGATATTGTTGGTAGTGGGTGTTTTCACTGATGTCAAGGTCAGGGGGAGTTGAACCAAGATTAAGTATTAGAAGGTCGAGTAGGGTGAAGTAATAAATAGAAGGAAAATCCATCCAGCTAAGTAGACAAATCAAGTAGTAGAGACCATGAACTAAAATTGGTGTTTTTCCTTGGAAAAAAAAATTGGTGGCAGTTGGAACGAAATACGGTGCATGCACTGAAATTTGGCATCATGATGCATCTGAACAAATGAAATTTGTTGTTTTCTACATAGAGTGAAGATGGGTTTAATAAATGCAAGTTCTAGTATGAGCATAGAGACGTGGTGTTGTATATAAGTATGAATGTGGCATCGATAACATGGTCCACACAGTGAAATAAAAAGGCCTAAAAATTTATAACTAAGAAATGGTGTTTTACCGTGAAATTTTCCCTCCTTAATCTAGGCCACTAATATGTCATTAATGTTGATTAAACCATGGTTAGTTATTATTTGAGTACCAAAGTACTAGGCACAAGATGATATAAATAATTTCAGTTTAATATGACATGGCAGTAGTATGATGTGGCAGTGATATGACATGTCACTTCCACGTGGATGACAGGTGGTAGATCCACTAACGTGGTGGAAACAACGAGTGACATGTGACAGGCATAAATGATTATTTTGGCCTACCAATTGGATGGTTGGTAGGTGACATGTGGAAAGTACATGTCATAACTCAGACACATTGTAGGCTCTAATTGGTTGTAGTAGATGACATGGAAAGTGACAGGGACACGATGGGTCCCATATCGAATCATCGAGCACTAGATTTCAATTTTGTTTATAAAATTCAAGGTTGATATTCGATATGAATTGGCATTGAAGACATGGAAAATGACATGGAAGTAGGACCACGTGGTAGACCTTAATTGGTCCACAGTGGATTGATGTGGAAAATGTAGAAGTCTTGTGAATTGCGCTTGGACCATGTTTAGTGTAGTTTTTAGTGTATTTGGTTTTGGGAAAAAAAAGTGAAAAACCAAGGTTTCATGCCTTGGTCGCAAAAAACCAGTGGCTTAGCCCTTGTAGGCTCATACTAGACTATCGGGAAATAGGAGGTCAAAATAATCATGGATCAGAACACATCATTATGAGGAGTCCTAGTATGACAGGAAATTTTCCAACACATGTACACAAGTTGAAAATCTATATCTGGTGTAGATTCATATATCAAAGTGGTGTGTTTGCGTTAAGGTCACAATGCATGGTAATGAACGACAGATGTCTTAGCCCTTAGAGATAAGATACCAGTACTAAGATGGTTTAGAATGAATAATACTAGACTCGTATGGAGATAAGATTGAGGTCATAACCTACGATCATGATTTCCAACACTTGAAGCAAAGGTACTCAGGTAGTATCTAGTATGTTAAGATTATGGTAATAGAAATGGGCATATGTGAAGTGCATGAGTTATAGAAGGTTAGATTGAAGGGAGCTATAATGAAGAAATATCAATATATAGGTAATAGTAAAGCGCTCAACTCTAAAAGGTGCTAAGTAAGAACAAAAATGAATAAATAGTTGGAACCATAATTAAACCATGAGGATGCATTTCTAAAGCGAAGATAGGTGAACTCAATGTGAACAGGAAGAGATTCATATGGAAGAACTTGAGAAAACAAGAGAAAATTGTGTGCAAACATAATGCGGCATGCTGAAGTGGTCAAAGGATCCACTATACCATGTGTCAATACCATGGATTGTCTCCCATGGTAAAGAAAGGCCATACACTATAAAAGAAAATAAAAACAACTAAAATAGTGGTTGAACTTGTGTATATGTAAGGAATAACAAAAAACTTAGAGATTGAGAAAATAACAACAAATCAAGTGTAGAAGGGTAAGCCAGTTGAAGCAGAGGGAGTATAAGTAGATTAAATTATAGAGTGAAGCACGGTGATAGGTTTGAGTGTGCATAAGCAAAGAAAAAAATGGATTAGAGTGCAGATATAAGATGCAATTTAATATCAAATTGAGCTGAGAGCTAAAGAGGGCATGAGTAGAGAATGAACAATGTGAGATTTGAGCTAGTAAGGAGAATCTCAAAGATCGAATAGGTATGAATGTTTGAAAAGTAACTAGAGTTCTTATGGATCAAGTTTAAAAATGTGATGAAAAATGGATCTAAGAGGAAAAATAGGTTGGAGCTTTTAAATTAGGGGATTAATGTCTCCTTTAGTTTTGTTCCTATAAATCTCAGGGGATAGGTGTCTCCTTTAGGTTGGTGCCTACAAATATGAAGGGATAGGTGTTTCCTTTAGGTTGGTGCTTATATATCTTAGGGGATGGGTGTCTCCTTCAGGTTTATGCTTGTAAATAAGGGATGTAATTCTCCCTTCCATCACTTTCAACTCTCCAAGGCCCATGAGAGGTGTTACTTACATTTTACCTTACCTCTATAGTCCATTCATGGAAAGGGGATCACAAAATTCCTCATCTTCCCAACTATCTAAAAACTAAAATCCAATACCATCATCGTGTTAGCCTCGTCAAGATATTTCCAATAATATAAATTGTTACCCCAATTTGACTTACGGATCAAAATTTATGGCCATTTTTTAGTTCGACCCATTAAACTCAGTCACCTCATCAAGGTTCATCGCATGGAACCCACGTAGTACCTCACGTGGTGCCCATGTGGTAACTCCACTAATATTGGACAATTCCATGTGAAAGGGTGGAATTGCATGCAAGTTTAGCATAGTCGAGGTTGGTCCCCATCACCACAACCAGCGAACAACCTTACCGAGTCTCGACTATCGACCCTTAACCTAGTCGACTCCTGAATTTCCTAGGCCCTTACCATCTTGGGTATGAAATTTGTTTGAATGCCACTTTTGGGACAACTCACTCGATCACCAACCTTACTGAATCTCAACTCAAGATAGGCCCCATTTACACAGAGTTCTTAGACATAGATTTATTTATTTTTTGTGAAATTCTTTCAAGCTATGTAGACCCACATTTTCACTTTTTTATTGCAGTTACAATACTTTGCCTCTCATTCCATGAGCTCATGGATTCTAAATCCAAGCTCATATAGACCCCATTTGGCCTATCATAAACATGAATACTTTAGCCTTCTGCACTTAACCATCAACCCTACTTGCTGAAGCGCATTGTGAATGCTTATTCCCAAACTTCACTAAGATATCACTAAAATCTCAAATTGCATTTATCCATTAAAACAAATAGGCATCATACATATGAATGCAAACCATAAGGTTACATGGAAGCTCATCCAACTCCCTATTTACTTACACGCAGTTATACAACTTAAGTGTGTGCATTCCTTACAACTCAACACACTCAGAGCATAGGAATATAAGAAACAACATTTCATGCCCAAAACCATGTTTATCATTACAACTCAACATTCATGGAGCACAAAATATAAATAATAGAAATACTTTCCATAAGACCATATTCATTGATTTAGTGAAATAACACCACAATAACATAAAACATAAGCAAACACTTATCTTATAAGGATGTCTGAAAACTTTGATAGGGACTTCAACTCTCCACCCAACCTTAGGAAGAGTGCTTAAAGGAATAAAACCAATGCCACTAGGTGAAACAAGGAATTCAAAGACTACACCACCTCCACTCACAGGCTAAGCAAGGAAATCTAGATATATGACCATCTCCAACCTCACAACCAAGTCAAAGAATATAGAGATATCACCATCTCCACCCTTGTAACTGAGTCAAGGAATTCAGAGATATCACCATCTCCTTCCTTGTAACCCAAGCAACAATTCTTCAATGGCTCCACCCAAATCTTGGAATCCAAAGTTCATTGAATTAAATTATTAGCCTAAACACTAAACTTAGGTAGCCACCATGGATTCTCTTTCACCAAGAATCTAAAGGAAAAGTCCTCCACCCAAACTGAGAATCCATAGAGCCTTTGACCTTCAACCAAGATGAATCCACTGAACCCTCTACCTCTGCTTAAAACCAGATTCCTCCTCTAGAAAGCTTGCTAGAGAACTGGTGCAGGACGTTGTAGCTTCCTTTCCTCAATACAACTCTCATATATTTTCCAACTCTTGCTCTCTCGATCTCTCATCCCTTTTGTTGCTTTCTTCCTTTCAGATGCCTTCTCCTATGTTTTTACCCCTTCCATTTACTTATTTTATTGAGAGGTCGAGCCTATGACCTTGCACCACCGTGTTTCAATCATATACTAGTGGCATGGGCATGAGCCTGACTAATGCAACCACCCCTGCTAGTGCGACCCATCATAGTTAAGTTTTTGTCCTCTTTCCTTGCAGATTTTTCCCAATAGAGGTATGGTTCTCATCCTTTCTTTCTCCAGTTGCAGTCAATTTATAGTGAGCTCATTTAAGGCACACCAGTTAGCTTCCCATGACTGGAATTAGTAACCAATTTCCTCCAACTTCTTAAGCAATATCACTCCCCAAGATCTGAAATTTGTGTCCCAATATCTCATCCAATTTAATTTTAACAAAATGGTTACATTATTTATAACAGTGGAATTTTCTAGGGTCTATCACTAACCCCACCCCCTTGGAAGAACACTGTCCTCAGTGTTTTCTACCCTAACACATTTACTACCGCACTTTAATTCAAGAACAAAACCATTAGGAGCTTTATATACACATATTTGTACAATCATTTGCAACATTTTCTTAACCAACAAAGAAAGATGGATATGTTTCCTACATTTGATTAGCCATATCCCATGTGGTTTACTCGAGCAAAAAGTGCCTCCATTGCACTTTGACTTGCTTTATTTCTCAATTTTAAAGTGCAATATACCTCTAATCCAGGATGCATAGAGGCTCCAACTGGAACTCTCTTTCTGGTTCTACCTGTAACACTGACAATTCAATCTCATGCTTAGCATCCTATACATACTTTTTGAGCAAAGAAACATGAAAAACATTATGAATATTTTACTATGGTGGCAAGGCCAACCTATAGGCCACTGACCCTATCCTTTCAAGCACTTGAAATGGACCACAAAATCGTGGTGCCAACTTGGTACATGACCCAATTTTCAAAGATTTTTTCTTGGGTCTAACTCATAGGTAGACATGATCTCGCACTTTAAATTCCTTGTGCACTCTATGTTGGTCCACATAGATTTTTTGCCTATCTTGTGTCACCTTTAAATTATTTCGGATGGTCATCATTTCCTGCTCCATTTCCATAAGCATAACAATCCCAATGAGGACCCTATTCACCAGATCACTCTAGTTTATAGGAGTATTACATTTCCTCCCATGGAGAGCCTCAAAAGGACTCACTTTCAAGGATTCTTGATGTAAACACACCACATTAATCTTAATGAAAAGTGTTCACTTGTTAATCCAATTTCCCTTGTATAGTTCGATTTATGGGATATTGTTTTCTTTTTTGTCTTCAGAACTCGAAATAGATGTAACCATTGTGTTCATCTCACTGAGATGTTTCCTGTGATATGAAAATTTACCCCAATTTGACCTCGGGATCCTATGATTTGATCATTTGAATTTCTAACAAATGAGTAGATTCCACGACATCCCTCGCCACATAATGCCCTATGTGGTTTCCTAGCTAACCTCCAACTACCACTTGGACATGGCGTATTTTTTGTTGACCCATTCATGGTTTGTATTTCACAACCCCCCACATTATGAATTAATATGAATATATATATAGCCCAAAATCGACAGGTCATCCATTGTCACCAAACTTTTTCTTACTCGGGTTCTGTTACCTAGCCCTTAACATTTGCACATTCATGAGATGCTTCGAGTCAACCTTCTGAGTTGACCCATCTACTCTCATTTGACATATCACTTATTGATGAAGACTTTTCCCATCTCCCGAACCCTGTTACCCGACCTCTTCGCAATTGCACGCTCAACATTTGCTCTGAGGGAAACCTTCTGGGTTAATCTATATGGTGGGTCTACCCTTGCACCAATGGTTAGATGTTCAAGCTCATGTGTATTCCACCACATCCTGGGGATAAATCATCCCTCTCCTTTGAAATGCGCACTCCAATTTGTCCTCCCAGGGAATAGCCTTCAGGCTTATGTTCATTGGTAAGGATCATTTCCGCATGCGGTCAATACTCCTTATTGGTCCTCATTTAACTACTTTAGTGGATTTTCTCCCACCATGACAGCCTAGCGTTGAGTTAGCCCGACTCCTTCACACATGCAGCACGATGAAATACTTTGGGGTAAGACCTTCCACTTGGTTATGGAGTCTCTTCCACTAGCCAACACGAGGGCTCTGGGTCACCACAACCTTCTCCACCTCGTCGGATCTGCCATGCTAGCCAGGTCCTTGTTAGCCCGATCGTTCTCTCGTGTGACTTTTTGTGGGCTTCCAGGGTGCAACCTTCCTAGGCTTACATCATCCCAAGTTCCTTTTGGCCTGTCGATCTCTCTTTCTATTCTCATCCTTTCATCATGCGATATCCACTCATGGTCAACAGTCACGGTTATATGATAGATCATTGGAGCTAAGGTAAGGGAACATATTAACAATAAGGCTCCATATAGGATTCCATCCTGCATGTTATCCCAAACTACAATGAGATAATTTTGGGTTGAGATAAGGTAATGGAAAACCTCTTACACACACACATACGTATGCTCGATCGAGGCCATGATGGTTCTGCCAAAAACTTGGGTTTTGCAGATCACATTAGCTATGTTGTGATGAGTTCAACCATGGCTTGATCACAATGATTCTATAAGATCTTGGACCTATGCCAAATTATGAATCTTACCCTTGGAATTTTATGAAGCACACATAGGTGATATCCCTCCTAAGCTTACAACAAGGATTCCATATCAAGGTTCTCGATGGCTGAAATACGGGACATAGAACAAGGAGTTATCCATCCAGACTAGAGACTTGTCCATTCAGTCTCTTAGAGATCTGTGGTTCCTTTGGTCCGTAGTATATTACAAGGAAAAAATCAATCTTAGTCCTAGTATCCAAAGGCCTCTCTTGAAGAAAAAACAAGAACAACAAGCTTATAAGAGCAACCAAAAAGCATATGGTGCCGAAAAGGCTGCAAAGAGATCAACACTCATTAAAGAAGCAGGAAATCCTTCTTTTGATTCTAATTACCAACATAAACCACACATACAGGCACATCATTAACAATATTACAAGCCTATAAACATCTCCTTGTTATGGACAAGAATTCTAGGCATGGACCACAAAATTAGTCAGCTAGTGTTCAATACTATAGGCTTGAAGACTCCTAAAGAGCCTACAATGCTCATACCACACACAATAGTCTACCTCGTGCATATTTTACCCACACAGGTGGTTATATATATAGAAATACACACACAACGTTTCTTGCATAAGGATAGTGATACAACAATTTATAAAGGGCTTCCAGGAAACTCGTTAACAAAAGTGAGTGATTTGTGAATAACCACTAGTGGAGTACCAATTAAGATGAGCACCATGCTTGTAACTAGCCATTCAAGCGAGGATTCACCATGTCATCTTTGCAGTGAGACAACATACATAGTATGGCTCCTACCCTTGATCTATTTAACATCAATGCATACATAGCAGAGATGCAACTTTGCGGGAAACATAGGGGCATAAAATCAATCCAACTAACTCATGAGGCCATACCTTACACTTCACAACATATATATTTATTGGACTGAGTCCTTGATAAATGAATATGTATACCCAACACTAGGGTGTACGTCTCTGAAGGCTTAAAGAAGACCCTCATATAAGGTAACAATCAATAGGATAAAAGAATAGGAAGTCCTCAATATTGCTACATTTCAACATAACAATGCTAATGAAAGATTACTATCAACGTAATCACCATATTTCAATAAGAAAGTGTTACCATGCTAAATATTGTTATGTCACAACCTGGATATTCTTACATACTATCCCAGTGCCTTCAAAATTAGCACAACACATTAGTCAATATTATTAATATTATTCACACCATCAAGTCTCATGCATTAATGCCACCATTTCAAATGAGAAATTTAATACACATTCATTATTATTGGAAAATACATGAGGAACACTTATCTTGTAATTTTTTTGGGAAACTGAATTTGGGACTATGACCTCCACCCAACCATACATAGTTGCAACTATTTCTCACTTGCAACTATCACCCCAAAGCCAAATTCCAGAGACTGAGGGGTATTTTTCTCATGGGTTGAAACTAGATTCCAGATTTTTGTTGCTCCAGGGACTCCAGAGATCTCTCCACCTCCACCATTCAACTGAGTTTGAGACCACAATATGTATAGGTAATCCAAATATTCATAGTCTCCACCCTCTAACTGAGTTGCAAGCAAAAAAATACATGGGGACTTGAGAGACTCACTGTCTCCACCCTTCAAACTGAAAATTATGGTTCCACCCAACTTGGGGACTCCAAAACCATGGAAAATCAAGCATACAACAAAGTATCCATCCAGAAACCATCCAATAATTTTCCTAGGAAAAATTCCTCCACCCCAACCCTAAAGGATTCTCCGAGAATCACCATCTCCACCCTCTGGCCAACGGGGACTTGAGAGGCAATCTATTCTCCACCTAGAAAATGATTTCTTCCTGACTTCTTGCCAACCAAAATTCATCTCTTTCTCTTTTGTCTTCTTTCTATATTATCCATCTTCTAATTTTCTCGAGCCTGCCTCCCCTGCTACTCTTGGGAGTTATTCTCCATTATTTTTACTATGTTCTTTTTCCTTCTACTCAATGCCTTCCCCATAGCTTGAATTTTCCTCTCTACTGCTACGTTGTCTCCCAACAGTTCATATTGTATTTTCCTTGGCACCCTTTAGACAGTGACCCTGTTAACACAATATTGTCAGCCAATGACAAGTGTGCCACCTCTCCCTATCTATTACCATTTTGATAAATGCATTCTAATGGCCCACTCTTTGCTTGTGTTCTCTCGACATAGTTGTTCAATAGTGTTGTCATTATTATTTATTTTTTTTCCCTCTCTTACTTGCATTTTTCCTCCGGGGAAGCATGGCCCTTGTCCTTTGTCCAAATTCCTCTTAATGACATTCTCCATCTCATTTAGAATGCATAGATACCAACCTCCTTAGTTTTCATAGCAATTAAAAACCCAAGAAATTACCATCATCCTCTGGAATATATGTCCCATTTTATAAAAATATTTACATTGCATACATAAGTGTAAGAAACTGGGGTTGTCACACCCATTATTGTAAGAGAATTCCATGTGTGGAAGATACTCTTCCCACTTCCTTTACTAGTGCATCACATACATTCAAATCATCTCCTCCATTATTCTATTTTTCCTCTATGTCTTTCCATATGTTTGCAAATGGTATTTCGTACTGAATGCCAACTCTATTCCTAGGCCAGTAAACAATTCCATCAAAAAGTTGGAAGTAAACTTTGCATCTCAGTTTGAGATAATTCTCTTGGGAACTCTACGCATCCTCACAACTTCATTTATAAAAACTTGAGCTATGTTGCTTGTTTTGCAAGTCAATTTAACAGCACAAAGTGAGTAGCCTTGCTCAATTTGTATACCATGACCATGATGGCATCATGTTACTTGGATGTATGTGGCAACCCTGTGATAAAATCCATGGATATTATTTCCCATTTCCATTATGGTACAGGTATACACTATAATAAGCCTGTTGGATGTCTACTCTCAAATTTTTTTTCTAAGTAAAAGTAATCTATTAATATGTACAGAAAAATACAAAGAGGACAAAGCCTCGACCAAGTTTAACGTAGGGTATCAACAAAATCTGGACTACCCCAACATTGGGGAAACCAGTCCACCGAGAGCATAAACTCCAAAAATGGTAGCAATTCTTGAGTCCAGACCCCACAAAAGAGACAGTAAGATGATACCCTGACACTTAGTTAAGATAGGATACCAGAATCCAAACAAAACTAGCAAAAAACAAAATGACCAGATAGAAAACACCTGGGCAGCCATAGCCGGCCACGTTCTAACACCAAGCAGCCCCTATCGATTCTCTGTCTGCCACATCCTGCCACCTGGAAGCCACGTCATCCTAGATGAAGTCATCCAAGATGGGTTCCTCAATGATTGGGCATGCCCATTCATCCGCCACATCCCTGGAAACACTGTCATGTGGCTCTCCACCACCGCCATGAGTCTCTCCCTCGTTGCCAGATGCAACCTGCATAGCAGACCCTTCATGACTCGAACCACCACAGGGGCGCGTGGCAGCAGAGCTGCCCCCTTCACCATGCGAGGTGAAGAGGCTTTCAGCCATCCCATTCTTACCAATATCTCTGCAATTACTACATCTAGGAGCGCCCTCCTGCAGCAAGTTGGAATTACCAACCTGAGAGATTGTCTGAGTGTTTGCTTTAGAGAAGAAGATGGAGATAGTAGCGATAATGACAAGCCTGTTCAGGGAGCTACAAAACCTGAATTGGGAAGAGTGGGGAGCGGGTTGAAGGGGCGGAGGAAAATTATCAGAGTGGACAGCAAAGTCACCATGAGGAGAACCTGAAGAACGATCCCAACCTCGCCCACTTCTAGTACTAGGATATCTACCCTCCCCAAGAATTGGAGGATGATGTAGTTCAGGGGAAGGAGATGAGGCAGAGGACGAGAAATTCCTCCCCTAGTTCCTCCCCTATGACTTCTCATACAGTGCCTCACCATGTTGATGTCGCTCGCTGAGCACTCAGAGGGAGCAGTGACAGGAGGGACAGTGACAAAGGAAGCACTAGCAGAGGAACTGTGAGGCGAAACAGGGTCGTTCTGGGCAGAGATTAGAATGCAGAGAGCCGAATGAGAATGATGAAACCCATTACCAAAATCCACACAACAAAAAATCTAGCAGCGATGGCTAGTTGCAGTGCGAAGGCTGGGCTCATAGGCTTGAGGCAGACAGTTGCAGCAGAGTTGGGGAGACGGTGAAGGAATGAATTGAGGTACCTCCATAACCCAACAGTAAATAACTTTTTATTGATCCAAACGTGTATTGAATGTAGCCTGCAGAGTGTCTTGAAGACGCCTTAGGGTGGTATGGGGAGGGGCACCATCAGACAAGTGGCCCATCCCCTTGCCGCCATCCTTCAATGAATTCATTAACATTGTAACGTGTCACCCGCATCCAGGTGGCCTCCTGCTTCCTGAGTCTTCTTTTTCTCAACTATTTCATTGAATTCCTTCATCTGTGCATCTGTGGCAAAAGAACATAATGCATTAGCGTTCAAAATAATGTTACTCTCCACCCCTATGTTGGCAAGAAGGTCAGCCACCTTATTGCCTTCCCAACGAATATGTTTGAAATTAACTGCTCTGTGGGCTCTGAACCAATCTTCAACAAGCTCCAGTCTTTCGGCTAGTCACCAACTATTGCCAATTTTGTTTGAGGGAGTCCCCTACATAATTTTATTCACCATATTTATTAATATTTGAGAGTCGCCTTAAATGATGAGAAGGAAGAAACCATGTGAGTGAGCTAAAAGGAGCCCTTGCCATAACCCTTCAAGCTCTGCTAAGTTATTAGAGTCCCATCCTTTCGAGCCTAGAAATGTTAGAAGGGTGACTCCTTTATGATCTCTGAAAATTCCTCCAAACTCGACTTTACCTGGATATTTTTTTGACGCTCTGTTGAAGTTCAGTTGGAACACATTCTGGGGAGGAGGGATCCATTTGTCTGATATTGTACTTTTTGCTATAGTTTTAGCAGAGATTTTCAATTCTTGATTCCATTGTAGATTCCAGTTGTCCCAAATAGTCTTTTCCTGTGGCAGTGAGGGAAGGTCGTCGTCATGCCAAGTTTAGAGTAGAAGAGTTTCCTTGAGGTTTTGACATACATTGTTCCAGATGATTTCCATAGGCCTTGACTGATTCTTGAAGATACGTTTGTTCCTCTCCTTCCATATAGTCCACGTGAGAAGGTCGGGGATAAGCTTCCATAAGGAGTTTAGAACCTTGCTCTTATAAGGATTTCTTACCCAATTCTGAACAGTGGTGGGGATGTCTTCCTTGATTCGACTGTCCCTTTGGCATCGAAACCTGACTTCTTCCAAAAGCTTATGAGCCAGAGGGCATGTGTTCATGAGATGCCAGGTGGTTTCTTCTTCCTGATTGCAATTGGGGCAGATGGAAGGTCCATGAAAGTTTCTCTTCTGCAGATTATCCCAGGTGAGGATTTTGTTCTAACAAAGCAGCCAGAGAAAGGTGGACACCTTCGGCCATAGGTTGGGAGCCTAGATAGCTCTCCAAAGTGGATCTTTGAATGCAGATTCTTTTATGACTATGTTGTAAGCTTCATGCGTTGTGAATATTCCCCTGGCCTCATATCCCCATCTGAGTACATCCTTATTGTCTGAATATCTTATTTTTCGATTGGAGAGTTCCATTCCCAGGATCTGCTGATCAGGCTCCAGGCCATTCCGAATAATGTGATCAAGATTAACCCATTGCCTGAAGCCATGCTATAAGGTAGGCTTCCAATATTGATTGATCTTATCGAATCTGTAAGCTTCCCAATTGGGAATTTGGTGAGGATTAATCAAATCTTTTAGTCTATGTTGTTGCTGCCAGGAATCTTCCCAGAATCTAGCAATAGTGTCGTTCCTGACCTCCCAGAAGCTATGCTGCTGAATTAAATTTTTATGTTGCTTTGCTGCATTCCAAACTAGTGAACCCGGACCTATATCAGTGAGTCAGATGAGATCCTCAACAGGTCTGTTATTGGCATATTTGGTTGTCCATAGAGTGGCCCAAGGAGTGTACGGTGCTATGAGCCAGTTCCACCAAATGCGTGCTCCCATAACAGCATCGCTATGATGAGGATCACAAAGCCCAGTCCCTCCAGAGTGCTTGGGAAGACGTACTTTTTCCCATTTGACCAGAGCCCATTTGCATTTCTGTCCTGAGTTACCCCATAGAAAGGATCGTTGGAGCTTTTTTATTTCTTTGAGAACCCATTTAGGTGCTGCCAGGATTGAGAAGAGATACTTCTAACATACTTCAAGTAGGCTCATCATGAGACTCAAACAGATTGGACGGAGGCCATTGATAAAATAATAAAATCCATTCCAAAGATCATCACTGAGGAACATAATCAGTTGCTCCTCAAGTCGATTACCTTACAGGAGGTGGAAAAGGCGGTTCAACAGTTAAAAGAAGGAAAGGCGCTAGGTCCAGACGGGTTTACCTCTAACTTCTTTCACAATTTTTGGGATATGATCAAATTGGAGTTATGGCAAGTCATGGAAGAATCTAGAGCCAACAGATGGATGCTTCCATCCATGAATGCCACTTTCATTACCCACATTCCTAAAGAAGCGCAGTCTAGAACCCCTGATAAATTTAGGCCTATAGCGCTGTGCAACGTCATTTACAAAATAGTCTCCAAAGTCATTGCTTCAAGGCTTAAACTATTGCTCCCTTTACTTATCTCCCCAGAGCAATTAAGGTATGTGGAGGGCAGACAAATTACGGACGACATCATCCTAATGCATCAGATCATCCACTCTTTGAAGCAGCATAAAAAAGTAGATATGCTACTTAAGATAGATCTATCTAAAGCCTTTGATAGTCTAAGATAGAGTTATATTTAAAAATGCTAACTGCCTTTGGTTTTTCCCCACCATGGGTTAGATGGGTTATGAGTCTCATTTCTTCCATCTTCTTCTCCATCCTTATCAATGGAATTCCTTCCTCCCCCTTTCATCCTTATAGAGGTATTCGTCAAGGATATCCCTTATCTCCCTTTCTGTTTGTCATCATGGAGGAAGGTCTAGGTAGATGTATCAAAGATGCACTTCACTCACAGCAACAATGAGGCCTCTCCTTTCCCAACTCCCCTCCCTTCACCCATCAACAATTTGTGGACGATAACATGCTTTATGGGCATCCTTCAGTCCAAGAAGCTCGTAAGTTAAAATATTTGTTAAATAATTTTTCAGTTGCCTCTGGAGCTTCTTTAAACCAAGCCAAATCCCAAATTTTCTTCTTCCATACCCCTACAGTTACCCAAGCCTCCATTGCTTGAATCTTGGGTTTCCAGATAGTCGCTCTTCCATCCAACTACCTAGGAGCTCCCTTGACTGTTGTTGTCCTGAAACACTGTTCTTGGAATCTTCTCCTTGAAAAATTAGAAGCACGTCTCTCGTCTGCTCTCAACTTTTACTTGCTAACACTCAATGCATTTTGAGATAAAACAACCAATTCCCTTTTTAAATATGAACAATAATAAAACTTTTTAATCATTGTAAATGTCTTTTGGTAGCCTAGGTGGCCTGACTATGGATTTGTATGAAATTATTTTAATATGAGATTCTTCAAGCTATTCTCATTTGGCACATAAATTCTATTCTTGAATCTGATTAGTCCATCCTCTGTGAGATAAAATTTCTTGTCTTTATCACCTTAAAAACCTTATTATAACTTTTATTTCATTTGCTAATATTTATCATGTTGATGTTCTACCCTTTGAATTATTTCCTTGAGATTAGCCCCATACGAAATTATGGCTACAACATGGGCTAATTGAACTCCCCTGCTAAGAGAATCAACAACTTGATTTTCCTTCACTTTTATGTATTTAATTTTGAAATAAAACTCATTGATCTAGTCAACCATCCAACCTGCCTCATATTCAATTTTGGTTGATCAAATAAATATTTCACACCTCCATGGTCTATCATCAATACAAATTTTCTTCCAAGGAGATAATGTCTCCACATTTTTAAAGCATAAAAAATAGTCACAAGTTTCAAATCATAAGTCATGAAATTTTTCTCGTGCTCTTTTAGCTTCCTTGATTCATAGCAAACCAATTGTCCCTTGTGCATCACGACTCCTCCAAGTCACTCCTTGCAGGAATATGTGTAAAACACAAAGTCCTTGTTCGGGTTCATTATTATTAACACTGGTTCATGGATAAGAAAATGCTTTTGTTGCTCGAAGCTTACGACACATTCAACCGTCCATTCAAATTTCTTCCCCTTCTTCTGCAGTGTTGTGATTGGATAACTAATCTTGGAGAAGTCTTTAACGAATATTATGTAATAACCTGCCATACCCATGAATGACCTAACCTCAACCACATTATTCGATGTTGGCCATTCCCTAATGGGTTTAATTTTCTCGAGGTCAATTGCTACACCCTCCTTTGAGACTACGCGTCCGAAATACTAAATTTCAGACTGAAAGAACTCACATTTGCTAATATTTGCATATAAATTGTGTTCTTTTAATAGTTGTAACATTGCATCTAAGTGTCCTTTGTTCTCCTCCTTGTTTCTTTAATAAACCCAAATATCGTCAACAAATACCAATACAAATTTGTCCAAGAATGGACTCAATATGTTGTTCATCAGGCACATGAAGGTTGTTGGTGTATTAGTAAGTCCAAAAGGCATAACAACAGATTCATAATGTTCATACCTTGTCCAAACAATGATTTTATGGATGTCCTTGTCCTTAATACACACCTGGTGATACCCAAACCTCAAATCGATTTTTGAGAACATTGTTTCTCCTCGCATTTGATCGAACAAGTTGTCAACTCACGGTAAGGGGTATTTGTTCTTTATGGTAGATTTATTAAGTTGTATGTATTTTATACACATTCTGATTGTTCCATCCTTATTCTTTACAAATAAAATTAGTTCTCCCCATGGTGACACACTTGACCTGATGTATCCTTTGTTTAACATTTCCTTGAGATGCAACTTCAACTCCATGAGTTTTGGTGTACTCATTCAATACATAACTTTAGATGCTGACAATGTTCTCGATAATAAATTTATGGATAAATCTACTTCTTTATGTGGAGGTAATTAAAGGATCTCGTTTGGAAATACATATTCATGTTGTTTTAAAATTGTGTGCTCCAATAAGTCACCGCCACCATTATTCTCAGAATTACTGATCACTTGAACAACAAATAACTCACATCCTTTCTAATAATTCCTCTTAACCTGCGTTGTTGTGACCAAGCAAACTGATGTGGGTTTTTTTTACCTTGCAACATAATTCTTTCACCCTTCTCATTGATGCATTTGATTGATTCCTCAAAGAAATAGTTCTGTGTTCTATGATGGGCCAACCAATCCATTCCAAGCAATGCATCATACACCCCTAACGATAGTAAATTAAAATTGATGGTTGAACTCATGATTTTCAACATTAAATGGCTTGATATAATGATATGTTACACTATTCTTTTGGTTCTTTTGGCTAATTGAACTGACCACGATTCTTTAACAAAATTGCACTTTTCCACAATTGTGGCACTAAAAATTGAACTAGGATCAATCAAAATTTGAATACTTTAAACATGAAGCATGCCTTCCATTTCATTAATCGTCTCTTGGTGATCATCTTGTTAATTGTCTACTACTACGTAAATTCTTGGCATGTTTTGAGCCACATCCTTGACTGTCTTAGCCTCTTGCACGTTATAAAATCTTGGGCCATCCTTGATGTGTTGGGAACAACCCCTCTTTCGATGATTCTCCCCACAAAGCCCACATTTCAAAGGCCCCCCTTCATAGATCTTCTTTTCCTTTCTTGCGACTTGAGTAAATCGGCCTTTGTTGGAAAACCTCAGTCTCTATTGATTTTCTCAGTTAGATAGAACCATGTTCGCTCCTCTGACTGTAGGTGGTGGCTTCACAATTTTTTTTCTCGGTTCCTTTAAATTTAAAATTTCCCTTTTATTTCCAATCTACCCTAAACTATGGTTTGTGCCTAAAATTTTCATAACAATGTTTCAATTTCCTGATTTCATCCTTAAGAGTTAGTGGCTCGTCAAACTAAATTTGGTCTTTAAATTCCTATGGTGGACAACTAATGCACCTCTGAATTTTTTCCTTTTCATCCTTGAGATAGGGTACATACCTCAAAAACTATAAAAAAAATTTGGTATATTCTTGATCTAATTGTTGCCCCATCTTGAGTTCATAAAATTCCTTAGCTTTGTTGTCAAATTACCTTTCATACATGTAATTTTCCCTAAATTATCTCTCAAAGTCCTTCCAAGACAACTCTTCCTCCCTTATATCCTTCAAAATTTTCAAATATTCCAACCAAATGTTGACCTTGCATTTCAAGCTAAAGGTAGCCACCTTTGCCTTAATGTTCTCAGAGTAGCTATGGACTCTAAACAACTTGTTCATCCCGAGCAACCACACATCAACATCCTTTGCCTTCTTTAACTCACCATCAAATGTAGGAGGCTTATCTTTCTTAAAATCCTATGGTAAATGCTCATTTTCCCTCCTCATATCATGATTATGTCTTCTATGAGTAGCATCAGAATGTTTCCAATGGGTGTCCATTCTTCTTTCTAGAGTACACAATGGAGTACCTTCCCTTACTATGTATTCACTCGATAATATGTGCTTTTTCTTGTATCTAATACCATCTACTCCATTAGCCCTTTCTTCTTGTTTTCCTTACCTTGAAGGACTCTTTTTTAATTTGAAACCAGCTCCAAGCTCATGTTTCCTTTGCCTCTGTAGATTTGATAAACTTTGCAATAAAATTGCATTCATTTCAACTTGCATATCTTATGCCCTAAAAACCATCTCATTGTCAGTTTTACAACTCCTTAGTTCATCCTTTAGGATTCTCAATATATCCATCTAGTCAAGAGAGTCTTCCCTTCCAATTTTATTGACTAATTCCTCTTCTTCGTGTCCATGATGTGACCTATCAATGCTATATTGCACCATTATGTTGCTCATTACCTTTTTCTCTTAGTGTCTTCTTACCTTATGTGTTGTCACACACACATGGTTGCTAGCACATCAATTTATCAAATATATCTATTCATAATTACCTTGGAAATCTCGCCATAAACACATGGTCATTAGTATCTTCAAACATCAATTTTTCACAAGTTAGTTCTCATGACATAATAGATATCAATATAATCCATGTTTTAATGCCACAACAACATATAATAGAAATCATATCTAAATACTATAATAATGCTTTCCTTCAAGGTATATTATACCAAGACCTTAAATACGCTCCTAGAGGGCCAGTGTTGAACCTACTATGTAGAAATTCTGACTATAGATTAACCTGATTATGCAATATAACTAAAGAAAAATACTTAATCTACTTCTACAATCAAACTTGCGGAAGCTTAATAGATTTGAGAAAGATCAAGCGGAACACATATAACGAGAAGAAGAATCAATACACATGAAACATAGAAGAATACTCTAGGGAATGCCTTAGCTAAAAACCTCGCTATCTGTATTATCGTACAAGTGGAAATATCTCAGGATTACACACAGCTTTAGCTCTCACAACTATCCAGCTCTCAGTACAATCCCTCACTGCTACTCATAGACAGAATAGATTGTTCATATGCATTCTCCTCTACCCTCCAAGCCTCCTATTTCCTTGGTGATCCAGCTGTAACCTTGTGTGACACTGATCTCACACACTGCTCCAACACACTGTAAAACTACATGAATCTCAAGGAATGAATTCCTTCTGCATGCAAGAGATTTTCTTATAGGAAAATTCTTGCAACTGATAGTACATTGTCCCTGTCTTTAATCTCAACTAGGTCTTTGTCTGAATAGACATGCATGAGTTATTTATGAGAGAATCTTTAGTTATCTGAAGTACACTAGTTGCATGAATGCTTGCATTCACTGACTGAACTCACAATTAGTTCTTTAGCTGTTTGGAACTAATTTAACTAGACTTAACTCAGTTAACTGAGCTAACTAATTACAACTCAAATACAACTCATCCTTATCTTTTTAATTAAGGGATAATCTTCTTAATTTAAGGGATAAATGTTGCATGACTTCACAAAGAGTTCTAGCTTGAATTTCTCCAACTAATTAACTCAAGATGAATTAATTAATTATTTTTCAAGCAGTTGGTGAGACTAAATTCGAATTTTAATTCAAGGAAAAATTAAAATTTGAATATTTTTGTTGCCACATTTAACCACTCCCTCTCAACAAGAAAAGGATTACCTGCCACCCCGATCATGTCTCTATGGAACTCGAATTTACACTTTGACAATGCCTTAGTCAAAATGGCAGCATCTTGCTCCTCGGTCAAAATATACTGCAACAACATGATCCTCCTCGACACAGTCTCAGAGATGATGATACTGGATGTCGATGTGCTTGGACCTATTATGAAATACTAGATTCTCAGAGAGTTTGATACAACTCTGATTATCACAATAGATCACAGTTGAATCCATCCTCTGATCAAAGAAACCAACTAGAATTTTCCGCATCCAAATGGCCTCACATGCTGCCTGATTTGCAGCAATATATTCAGCCTCTGTCGAGCTGAGTGCAACCAACCTTTGTTTCCTGTTGTACCAAGAAACTGCAGCTGACCCAAGGTTGAAAATTCCTCTTGATGTGTTCTTTCAATCCGATGGACTCCCTGCCCAATCTGTATCAGTGAAGCCCTGTAGCTTCACTCCCTCTGTCTGTCTGTACCATAATTCATATTGAGATATGCCTCTAAGGTATCTCAAAACATGCTTAGTTTCCTTGCAAAACATCTTGGTAGGTTGAACCATTGCTTGACTCAGCTGGTTCACCGTATAGCACAAACATGATCATGTGTTCACTAAATACATCAATGAACGCACAAGCTTCCGATACACAATAGCCTCTACTACTTCTCTTGAAGTAGCATCCTCCTTTCTCCAGTTACCTGCCAGAGGAGTCTGCATGGACTTGCACTTCTCCATGTGGAATCTCGTGAGTATCTCATTGGCATACTTGCCTTGAGACACAAACAACTCCCCATCCTTTTGCCACACTTTCATGCCAAGGAAGTAGTGCATGAGACCCATGTCTTTCATCTCGAATTCTCTTGCAAGTTTCCTCCTTGCAAGACATGATCAACTGATCATCACCTATTAATATGAGATCATCAACATAAAGAATAATGATCAATGGCTTACCTTTCACAATGATGTGATATAGGTTCACATCCGCTTCAATCTTTGTGAAGCCCAACCTGGTGAAGTAGTTGTCGATCTTGGTGTACCAAGCATGAGGTGCTTGCTTCATCCCATACAAAGCTCTCTTGAGTCGGCACACATGTGACTCAAGATCGAAGGTCTCAAAACCTTCTGGCTGCTCTATGTACACCTCTTCGTCAATCTTGCCATTGAGGAATGCAGTCTTCACATCCATCTAATGGATCTTCCAACCCATCTATGCTGATAGTACCAACATCAATATGATAGATGAGTACCTTGCGACAGGAGAAAAAGTCTCATGATAGTCGATCCCCTTGACCTGTGAGAAACCACTGGCAACAAATCTTGCCTTATGTTTCTCCACACTACCATCTGCAACTTGCTTTACCTTGTAAATCCAACAGGAACTCACAACTGACTTTTTCTCTAGTATTGGAACCACACCCCAAATACTGTTACGAACTATGGAGTCATACTCCTCCACCATAGCATCAACCCAAATCAGTTGTTGCACTGCTTCGTCAAAGGAAGATGGCTTAGTCTCAATACATTCCCCAACAAGGGCCATGTATCTAGTGTACCTATCAGGTGACCTCCTCTATCTGCGCTGAGAAGATGGTTCTCCCACATTCTCTCTCGCATCTGACAACAATCTGTCAGCTTCTCTTGTGGGCTTCCTTCCATCTCTGGAAGACTCTTCTTGAGTGGATGTCTCCACTCCTGGAACCTCTGCATGCAGCTGCTCCGCATCAGTCTGAGGCTCCTCCTCCTTAGGAACGAAAAGTTCCCACACAACCTGTAGTTGGAGCTCCTTCTCAAGGGAAACTCGCATGGCCTTCTGCTCATCAAACTTGAGATCTCTCTGAACCACTGTCCTCTGACTGGTAGGCAAGTACACCCGATAGTTGTGAGGTGTATTAGTGTACTCCACAAGTATTCCCAACTCAGCTGTTAGTTCAAGCTTCTTCCATGGATCCTTTGTCACATGGCAATATACCGATGAGCCAAAGATCCCGAAGTGACCCACATCTGGTCTCTTAACATAGAAAGCTTCCTCTGGTGTTTTTATTCCAAGTATGCGATGTGGGCTTCTATTTTGCAAATATACCGTTGTGTTGCATGCCTCAACCCACAAATGAAGTGGTAGGCCTTGGTCATGCAGCATCGCCCGAGCTGCCCCCACAATCATTCTGTTCTTCCTCTTGGCTAACCCATTCTATTGTGGGTTATGAGGTGTCGTCAACTCTCGTTTAATTCCTTCCATTGCACATAATTCCTTAAACTCTTGAGAGACATAATCTCCACCATTATTGCTTCTCAAGGCCTTGATCTTCTTGCCTACCTCTTTCTCAGCCAAAGCTTTGAACTCACAAAACTTTGAGAAGGTTTGGTCCTTCTTCTGCATGAAATAAATCCAGCATTTACAAGAAAAATCATCAATGAAAATCACATAATACCTTTGTTTCGGGATGGATGCTGTTGAGAATGGTCCACACAAATCAGTATGAACTCGCTCTAAGATTGCTTTAGCTCGACTGTCTCGATCATGAAAGGAATACTTGGCATACTTTCCCATTGTACATGTCCACTTGCTCAAGTTTACCTTTGGGAAGTCCGGTAAAGATCTGCTGCATTATCTTCAAGGCCCCATGATGCAAGTGGCCTAATTGCCTATGCCATAACTCGCTAATGTCTTGGCTTTGCACCAATTCTTCTTTCGAACTCAATGCAACACAGTCATCTACCTCTAGTTTATAGAGATTCTTCACTCGAATCCCAATCCTCTTGGTCTGACCCATGGCTATGTGTCTTAGGAGTGCCTTTCCTTTACTAAAGACAACATCATGGCCTTTGTCCTCCAACATCGTGACCAATACCAAGTTCTTCTTCAGTCCAGGCACATACTTCACATCTGTCAAGGTGAGAGGAGATCCATTCTCCCTCTAAAATGCAATCGTGCCCACTCTCGAAACATTGTACTTTCTATTGTCACCCATCTCTATGCACATCTTGAGGTCTTTCTCCTCCAAGGTATTGAATAAGCTTTTATCATCGGTCATGTGGAATGAGGCTCCACTGTCAAGATACCAAACACAACCCACCATCAATGAAACCATGCATGCTATGAGGGTAAAATCCAATTCGAATTGAGAGGCTAATGCCTCACCTTCTGATCCTTTCGAAGATTCCTTCTTGGATTTCTTCAGTGGAAAATTAGTTTCATAATGGCCTATCTCATGACAATTAAAGCATCTCACTTTAGATTTCTCAATCTTCTTCCCTCCATGAGAATAATTTGATTTGGAATGGGAAGCCTTCCCTTTCCCTTTGCTTGCCTTAATTGCTAAGGCCAGATTTTCTTCATCATCATTTTTTGATGAAGAACCATCTCGAGTGCTTCTCCTGATCTCCTCCTGCATGAGATCCAACCACAGTCCTTCCCAATACAATAGTTTCTCTCTTCCATTCACAAAGTCCTAGTAGCTATTCCAGCTCTTTGGAAGAACGAGGAGAGCAAGATTCACCATATCATCATCAATTGTAGTTATTACCACACTACCAAGCTCATCTATGTAGGTTGTAAGCTTGTTCAGATATGTAGAAATAATATCACCCTTCTCCATCTTGATTTTCCAAAGCTTATCCTTAAGCACTAGTTTCCTCTGGTTGCTACTATTCTGATGGAGGTCCTTCAATGTCTTCCACATTGAAAATGGAGTCTCCTTCCAATGGAGACTTGAGATAGTATGGTCTTAGACTCCCTCCAGAAGAATCTGTCTCGCCTTTGCCACCCACTTCTTCCATTTAGCCAATTCTTGTGCATTAGCTACAGCTGGCTTGGGGATTTCTTGATCAATGAAATCCTTCAAACCATTGTCTCCTAATACCTCTTCCATGTGATCTTTCCATGCTATGTAATTCGAGTTGCCATCCAGAGCACACTAGAGTCTCAAGCTGTTGAACTTCATTGGTAAACTTTGAAGTATGATAAGAATTATATTTTGCACCTGCAACCAAGAACTTCAACCTTCGAATTTCCCTTCTCAGTGTCCTTTTTCACAACTTCGATCACCTTTGCTCTGATACCATGTAGAAATTTCTCTATAGATCAGATAGCTTTGATACCATGTAGAAATTCTGACTGTGGATTAACCTGATTATGCAGTATAACTAAAGAAACATACTTAATCTACTTCTACAATCAAATTTGCAGAAGCTTAATATATTTGAGCAAGATCAAGTGGAACACATATAACAGAGAAGAAGACTTAATACACATAAAACACAGAAGAATACTCCAGGGAAAGCCTCAACTAAAAACCCCGCTATCTATATTATCATACAAGTGGAAATATCTCAGGATTACACACAGTTTTAACTCTCATAGCTATCCAACTCTCATTACAATCTCTCACTACTGCTCATAGACAGAACATACTTCTCATATGCCTTCTCCTCTGTCCTCCAAGCCTCATATTTCCTTGCACAGTTTTCCTTGAGTGATCCAACTGTAACCTTGTGTGACACTGATCTCACACACTACTCCAACACACTGTAAAACTGTGCAAATCTCAAGGAATAAATTCCTTCTACATGCAAGAGATTTTCTTATAGGAAAATTGCTGCAACTGATAGTACATTCTCCTTGTCTTTAATCTCAATTGGGTCTTTGTCTAAATAGACATGCATGATTTATTTATGAGAGAATCTTTAGTTATCTGGAGTACACTAGTTTCATGCATGCATGCATTCACTGACTGAACTCACAATTAGTTCCTTAAAATCTTTGGAACTAATTTAACTGGACTTAACTCAGTTAACTGAGCTAACTAATTACAACTCAAATAAAACCCATCCTTATCTCTTTAATTAAGGGATAGCTCCTTAATTTAAGGGATAACTGTTACATGACTTTACAAAAACTTCTAGCTTGAATTGCTCCAACTAATTAACTCAAGATGAATTAATTAATTATTTTCCAAGTAGCTGGTGAGACTAAATTCGAATTTTAATTCTCAACTTTAATTCAAGTACAAATTAAAATTTGAATATTCTTGTTGCCACATTTCAACGTTCCCTCTCAACAAGAAAGGAATTATTTGCCACCCCGTTCTATCTCTATGGAACTCGAATTTACACTTTCACAATGCCTCAGTCAAAATGTCAGCATCTTGCTCCTCGGTTGAAATATACTACAACAACATGATCCTCCTCGCCACACAGTCTCTGAGATAATGATACCGGATGTCGATGTGCTTGGACCTATCATGAAATACTAGATTTTCAGAGAGTTTGATACAACTCTGATTATCACAATAGATCATATTTGGATCCATCCTCTGATCAAACAAACCAACTAGAATTTTCCGTATCCAAATGGCCTCACATGCTTCCTGACTTGCAGCCATGTATTCAGCCTCTACTGCACTGAGTGCAACCAAACTGTGTTTCCTGCTATACCAAGAAAATGCAGTTGACCCAAGGTTGCAAATTCCTCCTGATGTGCTCTTCTGATCTGATGGACTCCCTACCTAATCTGCATCAATGAAGCCCTGTATCTTCACTCCCTCTGTTCGTCTATTCCATAATCCATATTGAGATATGCCTTTGATGTATCTCAAAACATGCTTAGCTTCCTTCCAAAACATCTTGGTAGGTTGAACCATTGCTTGACTGAACTGGTTCACCGCATAGCACAAATTTGGTCATGTGTTCACTAAATACATCAGTGAACCTACAAGTTGCCGATACACAATAGCCTCTACTACTTCTCCTGAAGTAGCATCCTCCTTCCTCGAGTTACATGATAGAGGAGTCTACATGGGCTTGCACTTCTCCATGTGGAATCTCTTGAGTATCTCATTGGCATACTTTCCTTGAGACACAAACAACTGCCCATCCTTCTACGTTGAAAATGCAACAAGATGATGGAGCTTAGTGAAAAGAAGTCGCCTTTACTAAGTGGGCCCGCATGCTATTTTTTGGCGCAAAGTCTATTTTTAGACTATGTCTATTTTTAGACATATGGATCATGGTCTATGAGTTGCAGGATGCTATTTATGGATGATTGGTCATGTTGGTAAAAATAGATGGACTTCTATTTTTAG
>APFE031030290.1:0-52268 GCA_000404065.3 Pinus taeda
TCATGGATCACTCATGCTCCAATACACACATGTGAAAAATACCATTTGTGCCCAAGTTATATAAGGACCCTACGATGAGTTGATAGTTTATCACTTTTACTACCAATCGTCTCTTCTGCACGAAAATATACTCTTCTGGTGCCATTCCTGTACTCAATAATCTTGCAATCTATGCAAAATGGTCATCCAACATGATCACAATAAAGATTTGTGTATCTGGCATATTGTCCTTCAATTTTTGTGCCTCTTCTCCTGTGATTAGGTGCAACAAATGATCAATTCCTGCATTCAGTCGACTAGGATTAACCACCACTTGAAAGTCATGTTCCTAGAAATACAACAACCATTAGCAAATACTCGCCCCCAACACAGGCTTGTTGATGAGGTACTTCAACACAAAACTATTGGTGAATAATTTGAAGTGGTTATCCAACAAGTAATGTTGAAATTTCTGAACTGTGTATACCATTGCAGGTCCCTCTCTCTCTATCATGGTGTAGTTTTCCTTGGTTGTAGATAGGTTTTTTCTAGAAAGGGAAATGAGATGATCAATCTTTCCCTCCCTACGCTATTCTAAAATCACGCCAAGTGCAATCGATGAAGCATCGACATGCACATGGCATTCCTTATTTCAATCTGGGAACACTAAAATAGTTGCAGCCACTAGTTTATCCCTAAATTAAAGTGTACAAATCTTGATGACACTCGTCATCCCAGTGAAATATGGTCTCTTTCTTCAACAACTTCTCCATAGCGGAAGTAATCTGAGTGTATCCTTGGACAAAATTCCAATAATATCTTGTATGCCCCAAGATAGACCGAAATTGCGTCACTGATTTAGGTGATGGTAGGTCCATCATCACTGCAATCTTGTGTTAATTTGGTAGCCCAAAGATAAATTCCCTTCATTGGACAATATTCCTCATTCAAAGAGGGTAAAATTTCCCCTGGAATGTAACAGTCCAAAAATAAATATCTAATTATCTTTACTAATTAACATTAAATTTAAATCAGAGTGGTGCTTACCTAGCCAAATAAACATGTAATTAATAAACTAAATTCAACTATGAATAGTGCTTACCTGTGGTAGAAGTAGGCTTACCGCAACAAGGTTTTGGGGACGACTCTCCACCCAACCGTAGGCTCAATTGTGCAAGGATTTTCTACAACTCGCCACCCCCAAGCCCTCAATCAACGTACTACTACAAGTGACTCCTATGTCTTAAAACACCATCTTCGAAGAGAATGAAAGATAGAATCTCGGAAAGATGGAATGCCTCCCACCCTCCTCACCATCTAATAAATAGAACAAACATTGGATAGGAACCACATGCACACACTCCATGTGTCTACATGCGACTTTGATTTTTAGCTTTTTTGTTTTATTTCTTTACTTTTCTTTTGATTTTTAGCTTTCTTGTTTTATTTTCTTCTTTTTGATAGCTTTACTGATATTTTTATTGTTTTCTTTTTTTTATTTCTATTTATTCTTATTTAGAGCTTAGTTATAGTTTACTTATTTTTATTTTTATTATTTTTATTTATTTTCTTGTATTTTTAAATATTCATGTATTATTTTAACATTTATGATTTATGTATTTTTATTATTTTTATTAAGTGGCTTATTATTATATTTATATTATTATTATTTTTTTGTATTATTTATTATTTTATTATTTGTTATTTATTATTTTTATTATTTATTATATTATTATTAAGGGGAGGGATATTACATGGAAGGTCAGGAAAAATGTATTTTTGAAGTGAAAACCCACAATGGCACAAAATTCAAGGTCGGCTTAAAAGGTTAATTATCCTTCCTTCATTGCCTATAATTACAAATCAAGGAACCTCATTTAGAGACATCACATCAAGCATCTCTCTCTTATCTCATTGGTTTGATACATATGAAATATTTTACATCTTCATCCACACGTGCAAAGGAGAAAGAGGACAAAAATGCAAGAGACCAAAATCTGTTTTGACCAACACTTTTCCAAACATTGACTTTTGGTTATTGGGCATAGTTTAACTTTTTTTTACTTGGGTTTTTGGACTATTTTGGAGAACCAAATTATTTGGCACAAAAATCAAGAATTTTTGGTCCCTTTGACTATGGTTGACTTCAGATCTACACCTCGGTTTTTAGAAACCTTTGAATTTGACTTTGACCAAGTTCGAAGGAGAATTTTTTGGGTTGTTTTGACAATACTTTGACTAGCTTAGAAGGCCACATTTTTTTACTAATGACTATGCTCCATTGGAGGAATGTTGACCATTGACCATTGAATATTTGTTGTTGTGGTTGATTTTGACCAAAGTTGACTTTGACCAGATTTTATTATTGGCTCATCTTTTGGATCTTGGTTGGTTTTTTTGTTGGATAAGTCAAAAGTATGACTTTGACTCTTGTTGATGAAATTGTAACATTGTACTCTCTGCTGAAAATTTTATGATAATCAATTGAAATGGTTTTCCCCCTTGAGGGGCTTTCCCTTGGTATTTGACCAAATCCTTGTCTCTTATTGTTCTTGATTGTCTCTTGTTGTTCATTACATTTACTGTTCTATCTATAATTGTTATTAATCATTAGAAGATTAAATTGTTTTCAAATATTGTTAATTGAAGTTAAGAATTGGACTAAAGTGATTGTAACATCATAGAATAGTGGAAATTTAACATGCCATTAGAGCTAAGGTGAAGATAAAATCCCAACGAGACAAAGAACAATATAAATCATATAAGAAAGAAGTTGAAGAAGCCTATTTGATTTAGACAATTTGTCTAACTATTTCTTCAAGGATAATGAGAAATTGGGTAATTCATCAAACTTTGCTACTTGGAAGATCGGTTTATAAATTATACTAGATGACAATGATGTTTTGGAATACGTACAAGGAAAGGTACCTAAGCCACTGGAGAATGCTTCTATGGATATCAAATCCAAGTACAATATTTCATTGATGGTTTTCAAAATAATTTACTTGTTTATGTTGGTAACTTAAAGAAGTCTAAGGACATTTATGATAAGTTGGTTGGGATGTATCATGTCAACAATTTGAATCATATCCTCTCCTTGAATAATGAACTCAATAAATTGAAGATGAACAAGAGAGAATATGTGCAACCATATATCATGAGGGTATCCCAACTAATGGATCAATTGCAGACTATTGGTGAGACTATGATAGAGAATTGGTGATGATCACTCTTCAAGGTATTCCTCCTATTTGGAAAACCCGCATTACCATTATAATTAGAAACAATATACTTCTAACATTTGACGAGCTCGTTGGACAATGCACTCAAGAGGAAACCACGATGATTGTTGTAGAAGGATTCAAAAACATAAGCAATGATACCCCTATGCATTTGCTACACAAGGTAAGAAGAAAAAATATAGAGGAATACCATCCAATCCAAGAAAGTCTTCACCCAAATCCAAGGACTCCAAGAGAAGGTTTAGAAAATACAAGCCTCAAATTGAACGCTACAATTTCCACAAGTACAGTCATTATGCTTGAGAGTGTCAAAGAAAGATAGATTTTCATGGATCCAACCGAGGCTACAAAAAAAAATGTACAAGATAGAAGAAGAAGTGGTGATACCAAAATAAGTGATGACAGAAGAAGGTGAGATGATAGAAGAAGAAGAGATGCCCCCAATGATCAAGAAGGAATCTATCGTCCTCAAAAGAGAGCAAGAAATTCCAGGTATGAAAATAATGCAATTGCTAGCCAATCTGAATATGTTCTTATTTCCTCTCTTCCTAGTTCTTCCCCTCTGGATTCATATGGTATTTGGATGGTATATAGTGGGGTTTCTAGACATTTATATGGCTATAAAGATGTCCTCTCATACATGGTTGAGAGGAAGACAAGTTCTTGGGGACAAATCTACATATCCAATGAAGGGATTTGGTTCTGTCAAATTTTATTTGGAATCTATGGAATCTTGTAGATTTTTACTTGTAGATTCAACAAACTTATGTGATATGCTAAAACATAAGACAAGAAACTACTCTACTCATCAGCTGAAACCAAAAGTGATCAATGAAAACACTAATCAAAAGAGGAAGAATTTCAATCGCACATAACACAATATTTTTCTGGGGACATAAGCTGCTCAAAACCCCACTATCTATATTGAATTAACCAAAAGAACTGAAAATAAAATAAAATTCTTGTTCAACCCAAACAATCTCAGCACAAGTAAAATATATCTCTCTGCTTCCTAAGAAAGCCTTGGATAAATACAATATGCTATGTTCAACCTTGAGCTCAACCTACACAAGTATTTTCTATCCTTTGCCTGACTGACTTCCTTTGGTCAATACTTAGCCAAATTCCTAGCCTTCCAAGCTCCTACTTACTTGCGCAATTCCTAAGAGAATTAGCCCATATTTAATTGGGAAATTCCTCATCCATAACTCCGCAATCCATCCATAGGCCTTCTACTGATTGCACGCACCATCTGTACAACTTGGAAAATTATACAACTGATAGTACATTGTCCCTTAACTCTAATATCAATTGGGTCTTCCTCTGAACTGAAATGCAAGGGTGTGATTTATCATTATTTCATTGATCATTGCATGTGAATTAAATCCAATTTAATTCACTTGATCACTCACTAGTTCCTCCAATAGTTAGAACTAGTTTAACTCAGTGTAACTCAGTTAAATTGAATTAAATAATTACAAATCAATAAGAACTCAACCCGGGCCGCTAAAATTTTGGGATCACTCTACATGACTCTAAATAAACTTCTAACTCGAATTTACTGAACCAACTAAGTCATCTTAACTTAGTTAACTACTACAAGCTGCTATGAGAATAGAATTACAAATTAATTCAAGTACAAATTAAACTAGGATTTTTCTTGATGCCAATTTTAATATTTCTTGTTGTTATTTTCAACAAATTCGTTCTTCTTCATGAAGTAATGTATGTTTTGTGGCTAAAGAAAAACTTGGTATCCATATCTGCCTTATAAGACAAAGGAATGAGAGTAGCTTTCATAAGAGGAAAAGTCCTCACATGGCATATGGAATCTCATATGAGAGATGCCTTTACATTGGGACCTATGTTGGTGATGGTCCATGACATGAATCATCAAAGTCAGTTATGGAAACGCAAGTTGGCACATCTATAATATGAACCCATAGATAATTTGAATAATTTAGTCTCAAGATTACTAATGTACAAGCTAAACATGATGGAGTATATCTGGGATGTCCTAGTGGAAAGAAGACAAGAAGACCATTCCCCTCTAGGAAGCATAAGACTGATGGAATTCTTCAACTCATTCACTTTGATCTTTATGGACCCATGCTAGAGCACTTTCTTGGTGGCCATCTCTATTATATCATATCCATTGATGACTTCTCCAGGAAAACATGGATTTATTATTTGATGCATAAGGATGAGGCTTTTGATATGTTCAAAGACTTCAAGGCATTGATCTAAAATCAAATAAGGAAGAAAATTAAGGTCTTTAGCTCCAAAAATGGTGGATAATACATTTCAAATGAGATAATTTAATTCTACAAGAAGAAAGGTATCATGAAGGAGACTATTGTATCTTACAATCCCGGGAAAAATGGACTGGCTAAAAGAAAGAACAGGTCCATTATTGAAGCTTCCTGAGCCATGTTGAATGATCAAATTTGTCGAAGTTCCTTGGGAAGAAGCAAAAAATACAACAGTATATGTTTAAAACAAGGTTCTTCGTCAAGCTCTAGATAACAAGACTCTCGAAGAAATGTTCACAGGTGTGAAGCCAAACATTGGACATCTCGCGATATTTTTTTTCCACGATAATTCATTGTGACGGAAGGATAAGCAGGAACAGTTGGAAGCCACCCAAAAAGGAAAAGGCATGTTGTTGGGTATTTTGAAATTCTAAAGTATTCAGAATTATATTCTTTATTATATAATTAATATATATAATTATATATATATATAATAATATATATATATATATATAGATATAGATAGATAGATAGATATTTCTCCAAAGTAAGATCAAGTTTAGTGGGGATGTAACCTTCGATGAAGATGTTTCCCTTGGAAATGCAAGAAACCTTCCTTCGCCTCCTATGAAAAAAGATGATGATGTGGATCTACTAGAAGATCCTTCTCTGCTGAAATCTAAGAAGAACATTGTTGATGATCCAATGGAGCCTATGTATTGTTGAAGAATTAAACTAGCTTCGGTCTTCATAATTGTACTTGAAGTCAAAATATAATATATTTTTCAAAAGAAAAGAAAAAACAAAATTATTATTATTTTAATTGACTTATTAAAGCATGGGTTTCATGCTTGGGTCAAATGTATAGGTCAAGCATCCATTGTAGGATTTAGGATTATTTATTTGGGTCAAAAATAATTTTTTTATTGGTCAAAGACTCCTCCATCAAGTCTCATTCAAGTCGGCCTACAAGACACATCTCTTCAAGGTTTCATGCTATATAAATAGAAGTGCAACCTTCAACCAAAATCACAAAAATCAACTCGTGGACCTTAGAGACGAGTGTGGATTTCAGAGAGATTTTTTTCAGTGCTATCACAGAAGAAATAATTTGTGCAATCACATACTTCGGTGCAATTATAGGCAACCTCAGAATGGTGATGCAGATTGCAGTTTTGTACTACCACAAAATTCATATGCTAACACAATTTCGAAGTTAATTTTGTCTTGGTATAACTACAATGAAAAGGTCTCAGTGTTACAAGAGCGAAGGTATCAGTGTAATAACTATAAGATCTCAGTCTCGATATCATTAGAGTAATGATGTCTTGGTACAAACTCAGTGGCAAGTACTCGATGCAAACTTAGTGAAAAGAATTCAGTGCTAACACAGTGCCATGGATATTGGTATTCAAACACAGTGAAAAGAGGATAACTTGATGGAGGTAGTCTTGACTCTAAATTGTAAGGGTTGTGGTCGTCTCATCTTGAATCTACTGAAGGAATAATTTGAATTGGGTTTTCCCCTAGAGTGGGGTTTTTCCCTGGCAATGTGCCTACATATTGTGTTATCTTCTAGATGATACGAAAAGACTATTAAAATATCTAATACTAATAATGATAACATCACAATTTAATGTCATAATAAGAGAAATCAGTTAACTGCCACCTCCTTGGATTTCTCAACATGGTTTCTGAGCTATCATCATGATAAAAGGTAGTTTGAAGATCATTTGAGTGCATTTGTATTGAAGATCAGCTGGGTACATTTGTTGAGTATTGAAGATCAAGTCAAGAAGGATTCAGAGGGATCTTGTGAGACTAATTTCAAAAGGTCCAAATCATAATAAGACAATTCGTTCATTTCAAAGATACAAGTTCAAATCAAGCAAAGATTAATTTCAAAAATGAATTTGAGAAATATTAGAAGCAATTAAAGTGAACAATTTTGGATCAGTTTTAGAACAATGATGCAGATTAGAATTAGGTGTCATCATAGGAGTTCATTACAGTCTTGTGTCATCACAATATCAAATTTGTATGATATTGAATTTCAGTGCTATTACATAATAAAGATCTGTGCAATATCAATTATAAAAATTTAGTGCAACCTCAGAAATCAAGTCCAATAAAAATGTCTAAATAATTCATAGAGTAAGTTTCAATGGATCACTGTGAAGAATCTTGGATCATCTTTGTTTGTGGAAAAGGCATTAATGACACAAGTGTAAGATAAGAAAAATTGATTGATGCATTTCGGTGAAGTAAGACAAGTTAGAATTGAATTCAGAAAGGAGTTTTGGTGAAATCAAGTGATAGAATACAAGTAGACAAACTCGAATCCACTTTAGTAATAAATTTGTGAAGTTCAATGTAAATCACATTCATGGCCATAAAGAAGAATTTGTGCTCAGTGATATATGGTCGAAATACCAATATATTTAAAAACTTAAGCATTCATCATTGATATGTGTAAGATCGAAGACATGAAGTAGTATATTTTGTCTTCCACTCATTAAAGAAATAGAACTTGGCACAACTCCATGTGGAGATATATCAAGGATTTGAATACAAGCACATGGGAACAGCCTATGGAAAATTAAGTATTGTCAAAATTCACATGCGAGTCTAATGAACTTTCAAATCAGAGGTATGTAATCACAAGGTAAATATGTACATAAGATTTTATATTTTCAACAATTCTTGTTTATAGCTAGTCTAGGGTAGAGATTTTAATCCCTATATAACATACTAAAATTTCATATTAGAATCTTAATCCTTATCTTCTAGGGTTTACAAGTAGTCTAGGATTTCAAGAAAAAGTATTAATGTTGATTAGAAGAGTAAATATCTTGATCCTCAATATCATAGATTTCCATCCTTCATGATTATCTAACTTAAGAAATTAAATCATGTTCTTGGTATCACATGTTCTGCTTGAGGGTATGTACTACAGATCATGGATGAATACAAGAAGAAAACATCAAGGAATACTTACAAGGTTTGAACATCTCCAGGTATGTCTTAGTCTATACACCTTACAAGATTCTCTTAAAAGTATGATCATCTTATTTTTGAAGTTTGCATTACATTACTAACTTTGTTATGTCTAGCCATATTGAATCATAAAGATTCTTGTTTTTGGTGATTCATCATTTGACAAATCTACCCTCCTCATATTCTTAATTAATTTTATAGAAACCTAGAGAGGTTCTCTGGAAAACCCTAACCTAAGGGTATGCTAATGTTAATATTTAAAATCCTAAAACTGCTTAGGGTTATTGGGAAATATTATTTGAAGTTTTTATTGATGATGTCATGTTTGAGGTTTTGGTATGATCATGAAAACCCTAACTTATTAGGGTTGAAATGATGTTGTCTGAAATCCTAAACCTTTAAAGTGTTGATATAGTAGGGTTTTCTTTTCTATAAAATCCTATATCTTTAGGGTTTGGTGGGACCTATAAGCAAAAATTTTGTTGTGATCCTAGGAATGAAGACTTAGGTATGTATGTGTCCATATAGTTGAATCCCTAGCTGGGTCTAGGTTGGTATATGTCTAATATGTTGCCTGACATATGAAATTATTAATGATGAATTCCTAGATCTGTGTGTTGACCTAATTATTATTGGTTGTAAGTCTTAGGATTTAATCTAAGACCTTGTATGAGTTGGATGTTCTAGGATGATGTTGTTTGGTAAATCTAGGGTTTTGCAATTAAACCCTAGTAGTAGTTAATTTCTCTAGTATGTTTGATACGCCATCTATGAATTTATATAATGATTGTTGAGACTGTGAAAATAAGAAATCTAGGGTTTACATGAAATCCTAGTAGGAAGTCTAACATGTGAAATTTGAAAGTTGTTAGATATATTAATTTGATTTGTTTCTAGGGTTTGCTATATCGTATCATGTCTTTGAGACCTTAGATATAATAAGTTTGATATCTTGACGAGATATGAATGTGATTTAGGGAAATAAGTTGGAGTATTTAAGTATAGTCTCTTGTTGATTATGTTTTTAAAATTCTTATGTTATTATAAGATTCTGATATGGCTAACTTCATGCTTTTATAGTTTTGGTTGTACCTGTTATCTAAGTTGTGCAGGTACACAATCTTCAAGATGGTGAATATGATCGAAATTAAAGTTGCTGTGAAAGATGATATTGATGAGATGGATGGAAGGGATGAAAGATTCTCAGATGCCAAAAAGAAGAATATTTCCCTAGGTTAAGAGGGAGCCCATATAAAAGAGATCTCCCTGAGTTTAAGAGGGAGCCTAGATAGAGAAAATCTCTCTGGTTGAGAGGGAGAGCATAGCTTTGATCAAAGAATGAATTTTGAAGGATATGTTGTTGTATGTGAAGTTGAAAAGGAAATATTTGGCTGATAGGTCTACCGTATTGAGAAGAAACATCAAGAAAAACCTAAATGTTTGTATTTATTTACGAATATGTGAAAGATATTATTGATTAGGGTTGTGTTTATCTCTCGAATGTTTTAATAGCATGTTGGTTACCGATTAGTTTGATTGGGAGAGATTTGTTGCCCTTGAGCTGTTGGATGAAGGACATGATTTACGAGCGAAGCAAAGCTTGGGAGGACATCTAGTCGACACTTTGTGTTAATGTCTAGGTTCCAAAGTAGGGAGGGTGGCGTGGTTCATAGAGCTTTAACCATGGATACGCAACTAGGTCCTTGGGTTCATGGTTAGCAAGCCTGATGGTACCTAGAGAGGTTGAAAGCTTGATTCCATATTAGTCCCACCTAGATATATTTCCCTGGTTAGGAATCTAGTTCGTGGCATTGTGGTGCCTAAATTTTTGAGAGACCAATGGATAGATTTCCCTAGTCATAAATCTAGTCCATGGCATTGTGGTGCCTAAAATTCTTCATAGATGAGATTTTTTACATTTTCCATGTACCTCTTTGATTATATGTAAATATGAATACCTCCCTAGTTAAGACGGAGTGTTCAAGAATGTAACTAGGTTCAGTCTTCATAATTGTACTTGAAGTCAAAATGTAATATATTTGTCAAAAGAAAAGCAAAAGAATTTTTATTATAACTTTAATTGACTTATTAAAGCATGGGTTTCATACTTGGGTCAAATGTATAGGTCAAGCCTCCATTGTAGGCTTTAGGATTATTTATTTGGGTGAAAAAAAAAATTGTTTATTGGTCAAAGACTCCTCCATCAAGTATCCTTCAAGTCGACCTCAAAATAATACATCAACAAGTCGACCTACAAGACACATCTCTTCAAGGTTTCATGTCAGCTCATTGCAAGAGGGAAACTACTATAAATAGGAGTGAAACCTTCGAAAAAAATCATAGAAATCAACTCGTGGATCTTAGAGATAAGTATGGATTTTAGAGAGATGTTTTTAAGTGCTATCACAGAAGAAACAATTCAGATAATTTCATGCTTCGATGCAATTACAATCAGCCTCAGAATGCTGATGCGGATTGCAATTTGGTACTACCACAAAAGTCACACAGTAACATAGTTTTGATGTTATTTTTTTCTTGGTATAACTACAGTGATAAGGGCTCAATGTTACGACAATGAAGGTCTTGGTGTTATAACTTTAAGATCTCGGTCTCGGTAGCATTGCAATAATGATGTCTTGGTGCAAACTTAGTGACAAGTACTCGATGCAAACTCAGTGATAAGAATTTGGTGCTAACAGAGTGTCATGGATCTTGGTATGAAAACACAATGAAAGGAGGATGACTTGATGGAGGTAGTCTCGAGTCCAAATTGTAAGGGTCTTGGTTGTCTCATCTTGAATCTACTAAAGTAAGAATTTTGACATGGTTTTCACCTAGAGTGGGGTTTTTCCCTAGTAGTGTGCCTACATCTTGTGTTCTCTTCTATTTGTCACTTAGAATTAATATAGATGATAGCAAAATATAATTAAAAGATATAATATTAATAATGAAAACATCATAAGATGATGTTATAACAAGAGAAATCTTTTGACTTCCACTTCCTTGGATTTATCAACATGGATCCCTTGGACCCTCCTCCAAGTGATCCCCCTATCAGGAAGAGACCATTTTGGCTTTGAGATACATTATAGGATGTTGAGAGATATGTTCCTTCCAAAGGGACCTTTCGAGAAAGAAAGAAGCCATGTAGGTACCAAGGCTATGTTGTAGCCATTAGAAACATCATCCAGGCTGAGTCTCCCACTTTTGAAGAAGAAATTAAAGAAAAGGTTTGGAAGGATATTTGAGATGAATCAATTATGAATAATGATGTCCATCGTAACCTCAAAATGGATATTTGAGATCAAACATGGAGTTAACGGAAGAATTGAAAAATACAAGGCAAGGTTCGTGGCTACAGGATTCTCACAGAAAGAGGGAGAAGATTATAATGACATATTTTCACATGTTGGCAATTACACCATTATTAGATTGATTGTTTCCATTACTTCGAGTCAAGAATGGACTGTTCAACAGATGGATCTAAAAAATACATTTCTTCATGGAATACTATAAGAAAAATTATATATTGATAAACCACAGGGATTTGAAGTGAAGGACATGAAGACTTACATATGCAAGTTGAAGAAGGAATTATATGGTTTGAAACAAGCCCCAAGATCCTGATATGCTTGTATCGACAGTTGCCTAGGGAAGCTTGGATTCACAAGAAGCAATGTTGACCCCCAACCTCTACTTCAAAGTGGTCCAAGGTATGCCCTTGATTTTTGTTTTATATGTTGACGATCTAATTTTGATAGGTAGTGAGCCTTTGATGATCGAGTGTAAGAGGGAGTTGACCTCTAAGTTCGAGATGAAGGATCTTGGTAAGATGCATTACTTCACAGAATTAGAGGTTTGGAAGAGACCCAGAGATATTTTCCTTTCTCAAGGAAAATATGTCGTGAAGTTGTTGGAGAGACTTGGGATGGTAGAATGCAAATCCTTGGCCACACTAATGGAGATAAATTTAAGAAGTTATGTGGAGACATTGTTGGACCTGACTTGGCCAACCCTTTCAAGTATCACCAACTGATTATAGCATTAATGTTTCTTGTGAACACTCATCCAGACATATGTTTTGTAGTGAAAACATTGAGTCATTTCATGACCAAGCCACTTCATGCCCATTGGGTTGCTGCCAAACATGTGCTAAGATATTTGCATGGGTAGATAAATCTTGTTCTTAGATACACTATCAAAGATGTATGACTTCATGGATACACCGATGTTGATTGGGATGGAAATGTTGTTGATAGAAGATAAAATCAAGGTGATGCATTAGCTTGGCATCTGCCATGATATAGTGGATGAGCAGGAAATAGAATTTTGTGGCTTTGAGTATGGTAGAGGAAGAGTACATTGTCATTCGCATGGCTAGTTGTGAGGTAGTTTGGTTGACGAAGATCTTTGGAGAGTTTTTTAAGCAGATCCTAGATATGATAATTATATATTGTGACAACAAGAAGGATCAAACTAGCATATAATCTTGTGTTTCATGAGAGTTCCAAGCATATCAAGATCAGGTATCACTATATTCAATACATGGTGTAGAGAGGATCCATACGACTACCATCACATTTTGACATACGAGAAGATTGCAGACATTATCACCAAGGATTTATCGAAAGGGAAGTTCTTGTTCTTCATAGAGTAGCTTGGAATGATGGATGTGAACCTCCCCAGTAAGGGTCCTAGCTGATTGAGGACACTGAGCATTGTTCTTCCCCCTTGGTTGAGCTCCTAGTGTGAGGAATTGAGCCAAATAGCTCTTGGGGTTGAAGGAACTCGTGGAAAATAGGTGTGTATGACCCTTACTCACGGTAAGTGTGTATCTCCCCTATTGTCATCTCAGGGCATCTATGATCCTTACTTCACGGTAAGTGTTTATCTCCCCTTGCCAAGTATACCATAGTATGCTTCCTACCCACAATTGGGATTCTTATGATTGTTCATCCCCATCTAGCCATTGGGTTGAGAGGTGACTTGGGCATGTCTGATCCTTACCTTACAAGGTGAGTGTGGATCTCCCCCAAGTGCCCTGGGTTGTGTTTGATCCTTACCATTCATGGTAAGTGTGTATCTCCTCCCAAGGTACTGTAAGTAGGTGATCTACCACTTGACTCTTTACATTCCTAATAGGAAGATCAATAGATAATAGGATAGTTGTGATCCTTACCCTCGATGGTAAGTTGTATCCTTCCTATTGTCTTTGGACATAAGATTATAGCTTGAGCTCCCCTTCGATGTCAAATTCTTCTTCTTTAAGATTCTCGAGTGTTCAACGGATGAGCAGAGATGAAAATTGACTTGATCATGACAAGATATTTGAGATGGGACATATATTATAGTTGAAACTTTCTCCCTATAAACTGAGAGGGAGCGTTAATTTGGCAGCTCAGGGATAAATTCCCTTCATTAAACAATATTCCTCATTTAGAGAGACCTAAAATTTCCCCTAGAATCACTCAATTTGGTTAAGGAAAATTTTTCTTTTGAATTGAAAACCCACAATGGCACGAAATTCAAAGTCATCCTAAAAGGTTAATTAACCCTCCTCCAATGCCTATAAATAAAAGTCAAGGAACCTCATTTGTATACACCACATCAAGCATCTCTCTCTTCTCTAATTGGTTCGATAAATCTAAAATATTGTAGGTCTTCATCCACACGTGAAAAGGAGAAAAAGGAAAAAATTGCAGGAGACTGAAATCTATTTTGACTAGCGCTTTTTCCAACATTGAATTTTCGTGATTGGGGATAATTTAACATGTTTTGACTTGGTTTTTTGGACGGGTTCTGAGAACCAAAATATTTTGCACAAAATTCAATAATGTTTGCGCATTTTGATCTAGGTGGATATTGGTGGCCACCCGCCTATTGCACTTAGACCCCCAACATTGTCTCTTTCAGTTTTTTAGTTTCCTTAATTGTCGCACAGTTTACTATTTTTGGCAGTTTTTTGGGTCCTAAACTTCCGAAGCCATTTTGGGGCCCTAAACAACATTTTTTGGGAAATTTGGGAAAACATGAGTGTTCAATTATATTTGCATTCAAAATTTGTAGTCCTTGAATAGATCCTTCTAACGAGGTATTGTGTGCTTCAAACAAGGATCGTATGCCAAAATTACGAATCCAGGAATTCGACATACCAATTTACCCAAACAAGGCCCATAGTTTTGGCACTTCATCTCCTAGGTTTAGGTTTTTGGATGTTTAGGGTTTTCCATTGTTTATAAATAATGAATAGGCCTTTGAGCCTCATTGTAAGACAATTCAGAGGCATGTAACAACCACATCTCTTCCCAGGGATAAGCTATCGTCGCCCAAGCTAGTTTATTTTCTTTCTATCTGTAAGCATATTTCAGTATTTGATATCAATGAAATGAAGTGTTATTTTTGTGGCATATTTGTATTTATGGTTCTATCTATTATTTTTTGCATTCTCATTTAAGTTTGAATCAGTGGTATTAGAGCAGTCTGCTCTTTCTCCTTTTTTCTTTGCACGTCCCCAATAGGATCAGGATATAGGAGTTAGTGCTCGAATTGGTTGAACCTTTGACAGACCATCCTTGTAAATCCTGATGGCCTCCGATGGTGGAAGAGAAGAAAGACGAGGGGGCAATACATCTTTTCAAAATATTTCTCAAGGAAGCCCTCGAGTGACAAAGGAATGTGATGATGGAAAAAATAATCTAGATCCTTCAGTAACTACCCAAAGGCAACACATCTTCTTCCAGCAACCACTATGGAAGCACCACGCCCTTTAGTGTATAAGTTAACTTTGACATCTCCATATTTGAAGGTCAAATAGATGCGGACATCATAGATAAATGGTTAAATTTGCAAGAAGGATATTTTTTTGTTCATGATTTTTGCAGTCGAGAAAATATTTTTCCACTTCTCAAAGCCTCCCCCCACATCATGGACTGGTGGGAAACCTACTGTGAGAAGAAGGACAAAAGTACACCCTCACTATGTTCATCCACACTCACTTGGAATTCATTCTAGCACAAAATCAAGGAGTAGTACTACCCTGTCGGGAGCTATGAGGACAAATACATAAAGTGGACCACAATGTGGCATGGAAGGGACCAAGACATGCCAAAGTTTACTAATGTTTTTCATACCCTTCGTATGAAGTTGGGTATCAAGGATTCTAAGTGAAATTTGGTACTCAAGTATTGTAGCTGCCTACACAAATAAATCAAGGAATAGATGGAGTTCACCAACTTTTCCTCGCTCTGCATGGTCTACTGATACGTTGTCAAGATTGACCAGAAGTTTAAACAAAAGAAGCGAGACTTTGGATCTATGGATCGAAAGAAAGGGAAAGGCACCCCAAGACACAGAGCAAAGGACAAAGTCAAGGTAGGGGGACCTAGGAAAATCTAACAAAGTTGCAAGCAAATAACAACACTTCGAAGACAAAGAAGGACACAAGAAAATGGTGTGAGTTCCATAAGAGCTCCACTCACAACACAAGTGACTGTTAGGCTAAGCAATCACTGGTGGCCGATTTGAAGGCTTTCGAACCAAAAGCATGTTCTGACTCCGAGTCAGAACCTGACTAGGGGAATGACGAAGGGAAGCATATCATTGACACGAACCCCAATGCCACCATGGCCACCACCAAGATCTAGAAGAATGAGCCTCAAGATCCAAAGGAGGGGGAATGCCTCTTCCACTCATAGATGTGGGTGAAGGGTTCTCCGCTACAGTTCATTATCAACAGTGGGAACCAAAATAACCTCATTTCAGCAGAGGTCATGAAGTGGCTGGGTCTAGCAACTATAGCACATCCACAGTCGTAAACCATTGGGTGGCTTCACCCAGGATGAGATATTCATGTCAGCCAGTAGTGTCGCATTTCCTACATCATCAAGCCATTCACGGATGAGATATTTGTGATGTTGCTCCTCTTGAAGTTTGTGATGTATTATTAGGAAAACCATACTTGTGGAGGCGGCATGCTATATATGGGTCTAGACCTCGCTCTGTGATTATTACTTTGGGAAATAAGTTGTACATGATAATAAAAATTACCTCGCCTATCACCATCTATTTGATCTCTACAATGCCATAAAATCATTTCACATACCAAGAAATATGTTTTTCTTATTATTTTCCCTCAGGGAAAGAAGAATATTATGGCCACAGCTTCGAAACAGGGCTCCTCCACACAGCAGCAGTAGATGGATATGGTAGTGGAGGACTACAAGGACATTTTTGCCTCACATATGGGGGTACCTCTACACTATCAGGTCAAGCACTCCATGGTTTGACCCCAGGCACACCACTACCCAATGGACCGATCTATCGACACTATGTTCTGTAGAACAATGAGATCAAGAGGCAGATTTAAGAGTTGTTTCAAAAATGGCACATCAGGCCAAGATCATCACCCTGTGGGAACCTGATTGTATTGGTAGAAAAGAAGGACGGGACTTAGAGAATATTTATTGACTATATGCTGTTGGACAGGATCATTTCCTAAAATAGGGACCCATTCCCACAGATTGATGACCTTCTAGACTAACTCAAGGGGGCCAAATATTTCATCAATATTGACTTGAAGACTGGTTATCACCAAGTGCTTATCAAACTCTCTGATGTGTGGAAGACTGCCTTCAAATCCAAGGAGATCCTTTTCGAATGGTTGGTCATTCCTTTCGGGTTGATGAATTCCCCTACACCCTTCATGAGATTTATGGAATACATCTTGTGACCTTTCACCATTGCATTTATGGTGGTGTATTTAGATAAAATCTTAATCTTCAGCCAGAGTTGGGAAGAGCATGTCAACCATATTTGACAGATACTCCAAACCCTGCGACAACACAAGTTGTGTGCCAATCTGGAGAAATGCACTTTTGGCATGACCCAAGTTCAATATCTATGGTACATCAATGGTGAGAAGGGTGTGCATGTGGACCCAGCCAAGACACAAGTCATTCGAGATTGCCCAACCCCAACCACTCTAACAGAGCTCCGCAGCTTTCTAGGTCTTGCCAATTTCTACCGCATGTTCGTGTTGGTGATCTCTCATATCACTTGGCCTTTAATTCAAGTCACCAAGGGTAGAGCGAAATCAAATTGCTTTTGGTACGAAACCCAACAGAAGGCATTTTCCGAGTTGAAACAATGCCTCTGCTCTACACCAATGCTCACTTTACCATACCTGCAACAACCATTTGAGATTGAGACATATGCCTTCGATTATGTTATTGGTGCAATTCTTACTCAGCATGGGCATGCAGTGGCTTACCACAGTGAGACACTTTCAGATACAGTCTGAAAGTATCCCACCTATGACAAGTAAATGTATTCCATTGTACATGCCTAACGTTAATGGAAGCATTACATTTTGGGGAAGGAAACAGTCATCCACACAATCCACCAACCCCTGTAGTTCATGCAAACATAAGGGAAGTTGCAGAATGATTTCCATCAGAAATGGTCCACATACCTGGAAAAATTCCATTTGAACATTAAGTAAAAGAATGAAATCACCAATAATGTTGAATATTGCCTCATATGACCACCACTCATGGCATTGATCATTGTGCTCAACTCATGTGGGCACGAGACTTTAGGGTGGCCGCATATTTACCAGTGTGATCCAGAATTTGACAACATATACCAAAAACTCCTAGAAGTTAAGAAAGTTCCAAATTTTCACCTCAAAGATGCATTGTTATGCCACCTGAGGCACATTTGTGTTCCTTAAAGAGAGTGTTCCAAGATGATTTGGGAGGAACACTATAGTTGGGTCGCTGGACATTTCGAAGTAGATAAAATAGTGGCACTACTACAAAATTAGTTTTACTGACCAAACCTTCATTAGGATGTTGAGAAATATATTAAATCATGTGTTACCTATGCCATTTCTAATCAACCATCAAGAGGCAAGGCCTATATACTCGTATGCCTATTCCTAGTTGACCTTTGGAATCCATATCCATGGATTACATGTCGAGCCTTCCTTCTACTAAGCACGACAACGACTGCATTTTCATGGTTGATGATAGATTCTCTAAGATGGCCATTATGGCGGCCTGCAAGAAGAGTATCATGGAACATGCCTGTTAGAGTCGACCTGGTCAAGTCCTCCATCAGGGATCAAAACTCTTTATGCATTTCATGATTAGGTGTCCCGCTCCTCTCTTCCAATTTCATTTCGCTAGGGACATGCCATGACCTAACGGAGAAATTCATGCTAGTCCGTTTCCCTCAAGTTTGGCCCATGCTGGTTCAGATCTTGGTCCAAAATCAATGAAATTCATGATAATCAAGGTCTGGTCCTATTTCACGACAGAGTCATTTTTGGTTTGAGTCTAGAAATTCATCAGTTTGATCTTTGAAAAAACATGTCCAGAAACAAGCCATGCAGGCCAGAGGGAGACCTTGTACACCTACAGTGCATAAAGCTTCATCATCATCGCAAGAGACATCGACTCTTCTTCAAAAATCTGTTTGAAGAAAAGTCAAGCAAGGTCAACTATGACAAAATTTTCCAGAAATCGGCAGTTGACATTTTCAGATGCAGTCATGGATGTTAAAGCTGGAGGCCCCATCACACAGTCCTTGCAAAGATGTGCCAAAGATTTCATCATTTGAGCCAAAATTTCAAGGAAAAAGTGAAAATCAGTGTGTTTAAAGGTCAATGCAAAAGTGCAGAACACAAACATTAGAAAATGGGTTTTTAAAGAGGAAAAAAATCAAACCAATTTCTATCAAGCCTATAAATACAGATTGTGGCCCAAAGCAAAGCCATTGTGCCATTGGAGACTTGGAAAGACATTGCAGAAGGTGGGAGAGTGAGATTGGTAAGCGTTTGAGTGAGTTGGGAGGTGATTTGGGAAGCGTGGCGCACACAGGCAAAAGCGCAGCGCACTCACCATGCGCGACGCATACACAGCCAGCACACTGTTGAACGAATACATAGGTGCGGCGCACTGGGAAGAGCGCGAGGCGCACATAGTCCAGCAGCTCAAAAACAAGGCAAAATCGTTTCAAATCTTTGTGAAGCCCATCAAATCAAGAGGTAGGCTTTATGACACCTCTTGTACATCAATTTTTTCAATGATATGGTGTTTATAAGATGTTTAAATGGTACCCAAAAGCACAAGGCCATCCATGGAAAAGATCACCAAGAAAAACAATAAATGGGGTTGCAAAATTGTGATGATGCCACCAAGGTTCTGCTCCCCTCCCCTTGTCCCCTCACCCCTCATCATTCTCACCTCCCCTCCATCATGTTTCCTAAGAAAATCATCCTAAATTCACCACTAAAACCCCCTCCCTTGTTTTTCAAAGCCATTTGGGTGACTTTTACAGTGCGCGGCGCACACACAAGGTGGCGCGACGCACTCAGGGCGCGCGGCGCATTGGGAGCTCGGCCAGAGTGCAAAATTACCACTGGCGCGGCGCATACACGGCGCACAGCGCACTGGGCAGAGCGTGCGGCGCACAGACTTATAAGCCCAAAATGCACTAAATTGCCCAAAAATTTTATGAATGACCCTCAAGGTTGGAGAGGTAGCCCAACTACCTTCATCATTGGCATTTAAACTTGAAGGGGAATGTTATTATGACAACCATGAAATCAAGTGCAAAATTTTTAAAAGTAAAACAAAGATGATATAAATAAGGTCAAGAAAGCTAGGGTTTTTCTATAGTGACTATATTGCTAAAGCATGCTCCTACCCTACCTCTATCAGCTAATCTCCCTATAGCAGTTTCCCCTAATAATCACCCTAGATCCACTGTAATCATATCCATTTGTCCCCTCTACTCCTATGGCTCAAAACATCCAAACCATACCCTATCAACACCATACTCAAACACTCCCAGTTCCCTAATAAATTTCTCCTTTTAAACCCATATTCCTCTTTTCATCATTCCCCTCCTAAACTCCCCTATTTTATTGTCCCCTTGGTGACAGATTTTCAGAGCATCTATCAGTTCAGTGGATCCAGAGGGCAGCAAAGAAATTCAGGGTACAAACAGCAGTAATGGCCTCGGAAACTGCATCAGATTATGAGGGTGAAACCCACAGTGATACATCTTCAGGAGAACAAGCTCCCCGGAGACCTAGGAGTGGCAGACATGTCACGGATGAACCAAACACCCTCACGGAGTTGCAGGCATGCCCTCTCGCTATGTCTTGTTTCTAGCACTTGGCATGTTTCGAATTTTGTCAGAGGGTGGAAAATGTCAGGATTCATCATGAGTTGGCCCACCTCTTTGCACTTCACCTATAGGGAGGGCAGTGTATCTTGGCAGGGGTCACTTTCACTTTGACACCCGAAACCATATCAGTGGCACAAGAAGATGAAGGTGGAGAGGGAACTTTATGAGCCTTATATAAAAGCCAGTTGTTTGAGTCTGCTCACGAGAGTTTTCCCATTCAGATTTCTGAGAGATGATTATGCTGCGCTCATGAGATTTATCATGAAATACTTCAGTTGTGAGGGGAGGTTTTAGGTTTTCTCGCCTTTATGCCTATCACATCAGGTTACTCATGCACTTCACCAGGGTACGTATGATGAACCTCCCATTCTTCATTTGCGGGAACATAGAAAGGATGAGAAAATTCATGCAGCATAAGACCCCTCGGCAGCAGCTCAACAGCGTATATCACTTTGCTCTTATCCAGATTTTGGTGGACCATCAGTTGAGATTACAGGGCATTGCTTGGGAGGACTTCATCTCCCGTGACTTCTTTAGCACTCCACAGGTAGTATCATAGGCAAAACATGAGATAGGGGGCACTTCTCATCAGCATGAGCGCCATGAGACCACTGTGGTGCCATTTTCCATCACATATCAGAGAGGTTATCCGAAAGGCACCAGGCCTTTGTTTGCAACAGCAAAGCGAGTGTTATCTCCACCTGGGGTGGAAGGGGCCTCACTTCTGGCATTGATGACACAGGAACAGGACAGAGGCAAGGAGCCAATACATGAGGAGGGGCCTTCAGGTGAGCCATCAGGTGCTCAAGGGACTGGTGTCATCCTCATTCCGGATGAAGAGACAGAGGCAGAAAATGCCAAACTTAGGATGATTATTCAGGAGCAGGACACAGAAATCAAAGACTTGATGCTCAATTTCGAGAGGTCCAGATGGGTCATCAACTATCTGGAGTAGAGGAACAAACAGCTGGAAGACCAGCATGTGATCATGGAGCTGCAGAACATCCGTGAGGATCGCCTAACTGCCCAACAGAGGAGGATTGAATTCACTTCATTGGAGAAACAAGTTATGGATGATCGTGAGTCTATTCTTGAGAGAGTCAACATGCACCTAGACAAAATTTTGAACAAGGCCAACAAATACAACACACTGCTAAGACACATGGCTCATCATTATAGGGCACGGAACTTGAGTTTGAGAGCCCGAATAAGGAGTTTGAAAGCAAAAACTGAGGAAAGCCACAAAAAGGGAAAAAGAGCAAGATAGGCTCAGGATCTTGGCTGAGGCCTCCTTGACTCAGCAAAGCACCCCATAGAGAACTTCCAGCCCAAATCTCAAAAAATGTGGAGAAATTTTGGTCACAGGGAAATTTTTTGGGCAAAAAACAGGGATTTTCTCCCTATGCGCCACGCACCCTGCGCGGCGCTAAAATTCTAGCACTCCAATCGAGAAAAGGTTTGGATTTTTGGATTCATCATTGAAACATACATCTACTGGTGTCCGAGCTAGAAATTTTGATAAGTTTTGGGTCTCCTAAAGGTCAAAAAACACCCAAAAATGGCTTTTCTACCACTTTTTGGACACAAAGAAAGCAGTCTTGGGAGAATGAAGATTTGGAGGGGTCAATGAGCTTCAAATTCAGAAATCCTAGTGGGGTTAGAAAATATACAGGTCAAGCTTTCCAACAAGCCCACTTGGGCACATTTTGGACACCTGGAAGTGCCCCAAAACAGGTCCCAAAGTAGCGCGACGCACAGAGAAAAGCGTGTGACGCACAGAGGAAAAATTGCCAATTTGCTTCCGTTTCGTGAAATTTTAGTTCGCGGCTTCTCCAAGTGGGCCCGCTCATCTACACTTCAGTTTTTTGGCACTAAAGGTGCCATTTAAAAATTTTTTCTCCAGATTGGCTTCTATCCAAGTGGCGAAGGAAGGCAAACGGTCACCCCAAATCCAAATGTCATATTTGCAGCGCTGCACCTGTAGCTGATGGTTGGCTCTCCATCTCCATTTCGAAATGATTTGAGTAACTTCCCAACCCCTGGCGTTCTATCTCTTCCTCACACATTCTATATATTGTATGCAAGTTATTTGCAAAGGGTTGGTTGGCCTGTAACTTCTGGGAGACTGTGGGAAAGAAACTTTATTTCTGCATTGTATATTTTTATAGAGAATTAATGAAAGGCAACGGCTTTGTTTCATGAGATTCCTGTGGTTGTGAGTATAGCAAATGTTTCTCTTATGTTTCATATGTATCTTGTTATGTTTTGCATTCCATTTTGCATTCATTTTTGGTGAAATTTTTCGAGTGAGATCAGGTAGAATTCAATTCTATTGCTCTACCTGTGGGAAAATTTCATATAAAGTGTTCATTCTTCTGTTTGAAAAGGATTCATGTCACCCATGCCCTTTTCAACTTCTTAATCATTCTCTCCATTTCTTTCTTATGTTCCATAGTTTCATTTCGTATCCATTTCTGGTGAAATTTTTCGAGTGAGATCAGGCAGAATTCAATTCTATTGCTCTACCTATGGGAAAATTTCATATACAATGTTCATTCTTCTATTTGAAAAAGATTCATGTCTCCCATGCCCTTTTCAACTTCTTAATCAATCTTTCCATCCCACCACATTTTAAAACTAAATTGTTATGCTTTCAGCCTACCTTGCCTCACGAAATAATCTGTGCCTTCATTTTAAGTTCTCTGTTCATTGAGGTCCAGTGGTCCCATAACATCCCAGAAATAAAATCATTCATAAAAATCACTCCTTGTTCTCATTTCCACTTACTAGCCTAAGACAGATAGTTCATTGTAAGTCATCTCAGTCCTTCTCGTTCATATATTCACTGAGTGTGACCTGGAGAGAGCCCTCTCTTGTTCTGGTAGGGCTAGCTACCAGACTGAGTGTGGTTTGTGGTTACCCTGAATTTTGCCTTCCTTCAGCCTGAGGCGGATTTAGTTGCTAACAATGCCAATGCTAATCTCTTCTTTGAGCGAGTGTGGGTCTTTGGGATCCCACAGTCCATGGTATCAGCTCAGGACAACAGATTCCTTAGTGTTAATCTACATTGTCATTTATGTCAATATGGAAGTGTTTGTGATGGAAAATTCTTCTGACATGTGTGGTTTCCCATTGATGCCCATTGATCATAATACTACTCATGGAGGATCCACGGATTGAATACAGACGTAATAGAAATAGTGGAACCAAGGAGGAAAGATATCAGAAGCCAACAGAAGAGAAAGATAAAGAGTAAAGAGGATAAGTAATCACTAAGCCAAAGAGTAAGAGGAAGAGTTCATCAGAAGCCATCAAAGAAATAGGTTATTGGAGCAAGAGAAGTAAGTTATCGCATATGCCCAAGGGTAAGTGCTATCGGAAGAACAAAGAGAAACATTACATCAAAGGAGTAGAACTATCGGAAGAGCGCGAGAGTGAAGGGAAGTCACAAGAGCAACAGCGATATTGGAGGAGCAATGAATAAAACATTGCAGGAGCCATATCGGAAGTATCACACGTAATGTGTGCCCAAGAAGAACCGAAAGGAAGAAAACAATGGAGGAGCATTGCGACAGAGGAGCATAAACAGAGTTATCAGAGAAATCATATTGGTAGTATATAATATCGGTGTTTTCTATTATATCCCACTGCTCAAAACCCACAAATTGTAATATAAGTTGTGGACCCAATGGTCCTATTACAACACGCCTTAAAGAAATATCGCATCCTCCATACCGTAAGGTTTTAAATACGTGTCTTGTTGAAATATTTGATTGCGATTTGAGTTGTGACCCAAAATATTTTATGATGACAACCCTAATACAATATCGCATTCATCGCAAATCACAAACCATAAAGTTTATTATGTTTCACCTCCCCAAATCTGTCGATTGTGATATGTGCCTTGCGGACCCGTCGAACCATTACAATACTCCTCAATGAAATATTGTGTCTACCTATCAGAATATTCATATCGCAAGTCATAAAGGGATGTAGATCCAAATCCTCCAATTGCGATACAATTGTAGACCCGTTACACCATTATAGCATGACTTAATGAAATATCGCATCCACAGTAATCACAAGTTTCAAAGGGTTATCACCGTTGGACCACCGACTGTGATAAGACTTGTGAACTCGACTGCCAATAGCGAGAAGACTTGTGAACCCTACCACCAATTGCGATATTAGTTGTGGACCCGATGAATCTATTGAAGATCGTTTAATATTTCACGTCTTTTTCATTAGCAGTATGAATATCGGTGATGTTAAGAGTTGCAATTGCGGGACCTTTGAAAGTTGTAATTGTGATTGATGACGTGGATGTGGTACCTATTTGGGTATGGTCTCTTCTATGAAATCTTCCTTAAATAAAAAAAGTTTATGAGTAACTGGATGAATATCCATAAGTCGGCCTCTGCTTCAAATAGTCATGTCTTTTGGGTATTGGTGAAACTCGTATAAGAACAAGTTAAAATGATTCACTTATGAGTATTTATCTTGAGCATCAAAATAGAGTATAGGAAAGTTCAAAACTTGTGAACCTGAAGAAACAGAGGAAGTCAAAGGTCGAGAAGCCGAAGTTTGAGTGAATAAGGAAGCTAAAGACAAAGCAAGAAGACAATGTTTTGACCTAATTCATCTTGGAAGGATCGAACCTGAAATGAAGCCATAGTGCAGACAACGACTTGTTGCAAAGACCTAGCACATATATCTTATTGAAAAACATCAGTAGATCTTGGATACTTTATTGAAGATCATGATGCGTTGTTGAGGTCATCATGAGGTAAACTTTGCAAACTCTATTAGAATATATGAAGAATTGTGAAGACTCCTTCATATGAAAATAGTTCTTCATTGATGATGTAGCATGGAGACTACAGTGAAACTGTACATCGACAGAATTCAGCGAAGAAGATTTTGGGAGCAAATAATTACCATCAAAACATATCTAGACAAAATATAGCAGTGGGTTGGAGCCCAGAGGGTTGGTGCCCTGAAGGTTGGAGCCTAGAACAAGGTAGGTTCCTTGAAGGATAGGGTTGGAGCCCTAGAGGATCAGTGTCCTCAAGAAAACAGGTCGGAGCCTCGAACAAACAAGGTAGGTGCCTGGAAGGATAGGGTTGGAGCTCTAAAGGATTGGTGTCCTAAAGAAACTAGGTCGAAGTCTGCACCAGAGAAGGGTTGGAGCTTTTAAACACAAGGTTGGTGCCTTGAGAATATAGGTTCAGTTCCCTAGAGGTTGGAGCCTCACAAAAGAAAAATTTGGTGCTTGGCAACAGATTGGAGCCTAGGAGATTGATGATCGGTGTCTTCATCAAGGGTTGGAGCCCTATATGTATTGTACCTGATTTATTGTAAGATTATATTAATAAAAGTATTTATTCCTATTTTTCATTTTGTGTTCCCAACATAATTGATTTAATTGGTAAGAGTAACAATTGAAAAGGAATATTGATTCACCCCCCCTCTCAATATTTCCAACAATTGGTATAAAGCCAGTACCTTCACAAATGACAGCTTGAAGGTTGATCAATTAGAACACAAATGACAAAGCCAAGGAAGAAAGTCTCCAATCCTCCTAAAGATGTGTCTCCCTCAACCATCAAAGCTGAAATCAATAAATTTGAAAAGCCTCCATGGTTCAATGGAAGCTTTGATATATGGGAAGCAAGAATGAGGAATTTCTTAAATATTCAAGGCATTAAAGTCTGGAAATCAATGATTTCTAATAGCATGATGGATGGAGAATTCAAGGAGTACAATGCAAAAGAAATGAAGGAAACCTTGAATGGGCTACCAGATTCTATAAAGAAAAATTTAGAAAAATGTTCATCAGCAAAGGGTATATGGGACAAACTTCATGACCTTCAATCAAAAGGAGCATCGACCATGGTCACTTGTCAAGAAGATGGAAACCCAGAAGGAAATCCAAAACCCATCATAGAAGCTAAAATTGAGAATGATGACATCAAGGCTAAAGAAGTCCTAGAAGATGAAGAGAACGAAAAAAAAAAATTTGAAGAAGATCTCCTTGCTAAACTTATGGTTGCCATGGAAGAGATTATTAGTTTGAAAAGGGAAAACGAGGTACTTAAGAAGAAAGCACTAGCTAGTGACCAAGACCAAAAAAGGAAGGAAGTCGACCTTGTCAAGCTTCTAGTACAAGAAAGGGATGAAGAGCTTGCCAATCTTAAGAACGAATTTCATCAAAGAAAAATAAAACATCATGAAGAAGTCATATCCATGACAAATCAATTGGATAAGGCAAAGAAACGAGAAGATATCTTGTCAATCCACCTTGAACAAAGGCACAAAAACTTGAACAAACTTGAAGCAGAGATTGGTCAATACAAGGAAGAGGTCTCCTCCCTTAGATCTCAACTAGAAGAAGCAAGGAAACAAGCATAAGGAGCTAAGAAAAAAGTGGAAACATTGATAAACATAGAAGGAGAGGTTGATGAAATAGAAAATGATAAAAACACCACCATAGGCCAACTAAAAGAAAAGGATGAAGAGATACTCAAACTAAAATCCGACCTCATCCTTCCCAAGGCCGAAACATGCAAAGCTACAAGGATCATGGAAGAAATGGAGAGCAGACTAGCTAAGGAAAATGAATAAATTTTCAAAATGAAATAAAATATCATCTCTCTTAAAATAGATGCAACTGAAGCAACTTGTATCAAGGAAGAGACTGAGAGATAAATTTATAAGAAGAACAATGATTGTGAAAGATTGGAAGAAGAGATTGTCTCCCTCCAATTAAAGGTTGAAGGGATGGACAAATTTTTGAAGAGTTCCCAAGCCTTGGATGGCATGCTCAGCTATCAAATATCTCCATTAAATAAATCAGATCTTGGCTATGAAGGAGAATCCTCAAGCAAGAATGATAATGCTTCAAACAAAAAGGATGTGAGAAATCCATAAAGAAATATTGATGCTCCCAGTTCCACCAAAGGGAAAGATAATAGTCAAGGCTACAATGAAGGAAGTCTCGTTCCAAGAAGAAATGTAGATGATGTCAAGGATGAAAGAAGCAATGGTTATAATCAAAGGATCTCAAGGCAGAAAGACTTCAAAAGTGCATCAAGTAAACCTTCTTCTCCCATGTAAAAAAGTATATTTTGTGGTTATTGTTATGCTTGTACAAACTTTGGACACATGGAAAAATTTTGTAGGTCATATCACAAAGATAGACATTATGGCCCCTAACAATCTCCGAGAAGCAATTTTACAGGAAGAAATCGTGAATTCTTATTCATGAACAACATAGAATGCGTCAAGTGTCATAAAATTGGTCATATGGCACGTGATTGTAAATTGACTTGGGATCATACACAAGCTAAAACCATGCCAGAGAAGAAAGTTACACAAGTATGGAGAAGAAAGAAAATACAATCCGAAAATCTCCTAAACTCTCCAGCGAACAACAAATGTTGTTGACTTGATGAAGATATCCTTCATATTCCAAGTGTTTGATGATGGGATTATGCAAAAAGAGACCATGCATACAGTCAGGGGGAGCTTTTAATTCTTTATCATTATTGCGGAAGCTATCCGTGAAAGGATCCTTATGAAATCCTTGATGAGCTATATTAACAATCATATTGTTATCACCAAAATAAGAGTTTACATTGTTCCTAATCATGGTCTTAGATAAGTGTCAAGTCATCCTATGTTTTAATGGGTAGGTGATAGGTTAAGAGTCTCAAAGGTCTCATTTTCATATCAAAATAAAGTTTAACAACCTGATTCCATGTCTCAAAAGTCTCACATTATGTTTTGAAACTCATATCTTAAACCATTTTGAATTTTTTGGAATTAGCCCCGAAAGCACGTTTTTGTAGCGCAGACAATGTAAAATGTCTGTTTTGCGCTACTAAAACGTTGCTCTTTTCATAGCACTTTGCCATGTGTGCTACGAAAGCGTGGATTCATAGGTAGTCTTGTCAAAACATAAATTCATTAAGATTCCATTAAATTTTCATTATTAGGTGTCAGCTAGGAGTCATTCCTTAAGCATGTAGCCATCTAAAATTCATCATGTTGATTTTAGGGGTCATCATGATAGGAAATTTCAAATTCGAAAGGGTTGGCTAGTTTCTTTTTACAGTTTGCATGCAAACGCTCAAACAGATCATTTTTTTTAATGGTAAGCTTATGGTAATTTCTTACCAAGGTTTCTCTCATCTATAATTCAAGTGAGGCTGACCACCATAAGCAAGCGAAGCTAATAAAGAGAATTTCAAGCGAGGCTAGTTTGTTACAGGAATCCAGAAGCAAAGATGACAGAAGAAAAGAAAAGTCACAGGTCTGGTCATTGTTTAAGAACAGAGCCTAAAAGCATCAAGGTCTTAGCCAGAGATAACTAAGTTGTGGAAGCCTTCAAGAAAGAAAGATGTTGGAAGTTTTGTAAAAAATTGCAGGGAGGACATACCGAGGTGGCAAAGGAGTTTGCACTACATTTCACTGGCTCAAACACAAAGTCTGGAATCCTAAACTTGCAGATTTCTCCAGAGATCATAACTTTGGTGACAAATATTCCTAGGGGACAAGATATATGGTTCAAAAACTTCAGATTTGACATGGAACCATGTAAATTTTTCCTAAAGCTAGAGTTTTTAGAAACAGACTTAACCAGGGCAATTCCATGGAACTACGTCAAAGACATCTATGCCAACTTGCTCTTCAACATTAAACGTTATTTTACTTGTGAGGGCAGATATCATAAGATTTATTCATATCATTTTCAACTCTTGTTGCATTTTACTAGTATGATTTCCTTAGATTTTCCTTACTTCCTGTATCGAAGTATAGCTAAGATGGCAGATAAAGTGCAAATGAAATCTCAAGGACATGAAACTTCCCTTTTTCATCATGGTCTAATTGAACTAATAGTTTTAAATGAAATTAAAAGGATCAATAGATAATGGTCTTCGTTTTTGTTTTTATCTGGTTTTGGAGGGGAAAATCAAGATACAGTCATTAGCCTTAAGGTTAAAGAAACTCCATCAGCAGAAACCAGCAAGTCGGTAATGTCCATGTCAAAAATATTTGTCAAGATGAAACCTAGAAAGTAGGTGAAAGAACAAGTGAGCAAAACATCAATGGTTATTCTTGAGACTCCTAAATCCACACAGGAAAAGATAGCTGAAGTTAAAGAAAGGACACAAGAATAGTCGGCTAACAAACTAGTTCAAAGGATATTGACTAGAAGTCAAATTGCAAAGGATAAGGGTAAACCAATAATCTCGGGAGCAAGTCCAATCTTGAAGGGTAATTTAAATGATATTTTAAAAGCCATTGATATTGCAGAATCCCCTTTGGTGCGGGCAGATGTCATAGAATCTGATAAAGGAAAGTCAAAGAAGATGAAATCAACTAAGAAACTGGAATTTGAGGATGATGTTACAGCATTTGTGTTCAAGCCCAAAAAGCCCTTAACTAGGCAATCTAAAAAGATACAAGAGTCCAATATTGAGTTAGGGAAAATAGAGGAAGCATCCACTATTCAGGAAGAGTTGATAGACCTTTCATCACCAATACCTTAAGGTGATAAAAATAGAGTTTTTTCCACTCAAACAGAAAAAACTAGTTATAAAGAAATGGAAGAAAGGTTAATAGTAGCTAATAATGAAATTACTAAACTAAGGATGAAAGCAAGAAGTCACACTGCTGAGAAGACAAATTTCAAAAGGATAAAGGCACTCTAGGAAGTTGAAAAAGTTTCCAAACCAGAAATAGTCAGCAGTGAAACTCAATACTTTACTTGGATTGTCCCTGCAGTCAAAGAAGTCAGATTTGTAAGGAGGATGAATGCTTAGTTGAGATCTACTAACAGGAGATTGAAGAGACAGATTAAAGACCTAGATCTACAGTTAACAAAATCTGAAGAAAGGCTACAGCAATAATGAAACAGGGTGATGAAAAAGAGCAGTAAAAGGATATATCTTAAAACAGTTTTGGTATTAAAAAGAAGGTCATCTCTGAAGAAGAACATATTATCGGGTTAGGTTGTTTTGATTTTTTGTGATCATATCAATCTTTATGAAATTTTTGAAATTCACAAACTGTAGATTTTTGAAAACCGTGTTAAAAAAAGAGCATACATATTAGTTTCTTAGCGCGCTACGAAACTACTAAAGGTGACCTTTCAACACTTTATAGATGTATTTCGAAGGCAAGGTCTGATAAATTCCAAGTTTTGATGTTGTGGGTAGACATATGAGGATCATAGATGAAGTTTCAGATGGCAGTGATGAAAAAAGAATGGTTCAAAGAAGTATTCCATAAGTGGTATAAAAGTTGTGCTACGAAAGCAGACTATTTTCATAGCACAGTCATGTTTCATCCTCATTTTCATCTGTTCGAGGTTCCTTTTTGTACAGGAGGAGAAATGAAGTTTTAATGGATTACTAGCACATGCCACATATATGAAACAATCATTAATGCCAGCAAAACTGCTCGAAGATAAGCATAAAAGGTTAAGGGCTTAAAAGGAGGAACTATGTCTCCTTGTTTTTAGGATAGTTAGGGCATGAATCAACAGGGTTTACAACAATACTGGAGACATCATAAAGCTCGAAGACGTGGATTAGCATCTGATTAAAGAATGTATTTAATTCATAGATAAGGTTGTTGAAGCATGTTTTAGGAGTTTCACTCCTATTTGTATTAGGACTCTTAAAGACAATCAGTTGTCAAGTTGTAATTAAGTAGTTTTTTTTATGAATAGATAGGTGTCAATGTTAGGAATTTGAATTCTCCTTAAGATGGATCATAGAATCCAAGGTTGTAAAAACTCTATACAAATCATGAGAATCGAATTCCTCAGGGTTGGTAATTTCATTAGCAAAAGAAAGTTGTGTTATTGTAAGAAATTGTAGTTTTTTTTGAACTTAATACAGAGATCAGTTTTACTACTCAAGATTCATAAGGGGTTTATGTGTTTTATGTTCTTATGGAATTTTTCAATTACTTATTTGCAGTGGTATAGGCTTGTGATACTTAGAACTCATTGGAAAATTCTCTAACTTCCTTCACATGCTTGTAAACTATGTTGATTCACTGTGTTAATGTTTTACTTATAAACCTAAACTCCAAGTCCCTTGACTTCCATGTTTTGATGATCATGTTGTTTTGTTGAAGACTATATTGACTCCATAGCCCAATAGATGTTTGCTAATCTTTGATTCAACCAGTCAACCAGTTATACATTTTTCCATTTTTGTTCCTAGAGTTAGCCATCTAATCATTAATCAAAAATCTTAAACTATTGAGAAAGTCCTCTCAGGTTGAGGAGGTTAATCCTCAACCAGAAGATTGGTTTGAAAGAGTTGCCCAGAGTCTACTTGATCAACAACCTATTAGGGTCAGATTTTGTGATAACACATTCTTTGATAGATCATTTCTCAGGAACACTCCATTGAAATAGCATGCTCTCTTATATATCCAATGGACAGTTGTTAAATATGTTTTCCACTTGATCTCTAAATAGAAATTGGAGCAGTAGAGAAGGCCATCTAATGCTAATAAGTGAATAACTATGTTTTTTTTATTACAGAAGTTGATTATTTCGAATCAGGGATTTGATGTCAGAACAGGTAAATTATGGACATAAATAGAGGGAACCTTCAAACAAATAGATACATCTGCGAATGAAGCTTGAAGTAAGATAAGTTGGTAGCATCTAAAAAAATTGAAGCATTGCAAAAAGCTGTCAATCAGTAAAAAGAATTTAAAAGACAGTCACAGATAGGATATCAAAATCTGCTAGTGGAGATAACTTGTAGAGATTTTTATAAGAACACAAGGAAAAGATGGCTCATCAAAAGGACTATAGAAAGGAGAATGTTCTGCAATTGAATATAGCTCAGTAACTTAAGGAGAAGCATAGAGATACAGAGAAACTCAAATCTAAATAAAGATAGCAATTTCAGTGGCATCTTTTCCTAATTCAGACTATGAGGGCCTCTTAAATCTGACTATGGAGACATCAGATTATGGGCAGAAATCCTTCTATCTTGAACAAAAGGAAGAAAATTTTGACAGGCGGAGCAGTTCAACAGGGGAATTCCTTGTGCACTCCTTTTCCATTGATGTTAAAGGGGGAGAGAAGAAGAATATTTCCATCAATGACAAAGGGGGACATTTTTAATCTAGGTTGTCATTGATGTCAATATGGCAGTGTTTATGACGGAAAATTCTTGTGACATGTGTGGTTTCCCATTGATGTCCATTGATCATAATACTTCTCATGGAGGATCCAAGAATTGAATATAGACGTAATAGAAACAATCGAACCAAAGAGGAAAGATACCGGAAGCCATCAGAAGAGAAAGAGAAAGAGTAAAGAGGAGAAGCCATCATGAAGCCAAAGAGTAAGAGGAAGAGTTCATCGAAATCCATCAAAGAAGCAGGTTATCAGAGCAAGAGAAGCAGGTTATCACATATGCCCAAGGGTAACTACTATTGGAAGAAAAAAGAGGAACATTACGTTGCAGGAGTAGAACTATCAGAAGAGCTCAAGAGTGAAGAACAGTTACAGGAGAAATAGCAATATCGAATGACAAAAGAAGAAAACACCAGAGGAGCCATATCGGAAGTATTTCACGTAATGTATACCCAAGAAGAACTGAAAGGAAGAAAACAATGGACAAGCATAAACAGAGTTATCGTAGAAATCATATCGGAATATATATAATATCAGCATTTTCTATTATATGCCACTGCTCAAAACCTATTGATTGCGATATAAGTTGTAGAACCGATGTTCCTATTACAAAATTCCCTAAAGAAATATCATATCTGCCATACCGCAAGGTTTTAAAGTCGTGTCACATTGAAATCACTAATTATGATTTGAGTTGCGGACCCGAAACAATTTATGATGACAACCCTAATACAATATCGCATTAATTGTAAATCGCAAACCATAAAGTTTATCATGTTTCAATGCCCCAAATCCGTCGATTGCAATATATGTCTTTCGGACCCGCCGGAACATTACAATACTCCTCAATGAAATATCTTATCCACCTATCAGAATGTTCATATCGCAAGTCATAAAGGGATGTAAATCCAAATCCTCTGATTGCAATAACATTTCAGACCCGTTAGACCATTATAGCATGACTTAATGAAATATCGCATTTGTAGTAATCATAAGTTTCAAAGGGTTTTCACCGTCAGACCACCGACTACGATAATACTTGTGAACCTATTGACGATGTTGGACCCATCAACATGTTAGGGGATCTTCCCGATAAGAAGTCCCAATTAGACCTAAGACCGTTTGGTGTAGGAGTCCCAGCATTGAGTCGTACAGTATATCGCCTTGACCACGGTTTCACACACAGGCAAGTAAGATGTCCCTGTTGGTAGCAAGAGTGTGACATATGCAGTAAGTCAATGAAGGTGCATGACCGGTTCTAACACATGGAGGGTGAGGTGAGTGCACCCCTTAGAAACCTGTCAAAGCACGGAGTTAAGAAGGGAACACATGAGCTAAGATGCATCACACGTGTAAGGCAAGTGAGATATAAATCCAAAGTGATGGTTAAACCAACAGCACATTTCAGTAAGATTCATACATACATATACAGAAAATAGCTACACATGCATGCGTAAGAAAATAGATACATATATCATTTAGAGTAAACAAGATAGTTGAAATACAATACGACATATGCATGAAACGTGTTGGCTCTGTTATATTAAGAAGTGTAAGTTCTAATCATATAATACATCCATCTCCAACCACTAGTTCTAAAAGAGAAACGTTACAGTCTTTACCGCCTACTCCTCCAAAGAGATATACTAGCTCTGCACAGTGGAGAAGCTAAGGCTCGTTACAATATTGTCCAAGCTCTCTCTAAGATAGTCCTATCAGAAGCTTGGCTGAACAGAAGCCTCTACAATGAGTTATGAGGGACTATATATAGCAAAGGGTGCGGTGGCCCTTGAAATTCCCCTTTGTGATAGTTCAACTACCCTCATGAATCTTCATCTACTCTATGACTGTTGCATCCAACTATCGACGCTTGAAATTACACTTGACAATATATTACATACAATTTGCACATGTACCCATGTGAGACAAAATAGGCTTGAGCAAGCCATGCAAGACATCATTATGACTCGGACAACTCTTGGAAGACCAACTCTTCGACATCCTCATGGTGGTTGACAGTAGTGAACTGATGCCAAGCTCGGTAGTCCATGATGGTGTCCTTGTACTCTAAGGTGACATATTTCTGGAAATGAACTCTTGCCTCCATAACATTCAGGTACACTTCTCTAGCTCCTCTGTCTAACTCGTCTGATACCATGTGCATCATTGTATTGACTGCAGTCGGACCAGTAACATAATTGTGCATGGTGCCTATACTGATCAACAAGTCTGGGCATGTGGCTATATGCATCAACTCATCAAAGTACAAGTCAAGCTCCAGTCGCACATGTGCCTTTTTCTTCGCCTAGGTGAGTGTACCAATAGACGGGATCTCATGTGTGTGCACAACAACATCCATACTCTTGAATACTTGTGCATGGGAAGCCTGTAGAATAGTTTTGGATCTGACTCTGGATGCGTGTCTTCAACTCGACTGCTCTAGGCTTCATCATCTTAGGAAAGTGTAGCAGGGCTCCCTTGTATCTCATTGTCCATGTTTGCATGTAATCAACAAAAACACGGACGTTCGACAAGATACGTGCTCTTCTAGCACATCATTGCTTCCAACCGTTGAGATGGACAACCGCCTTATGCATGGTACCAAAGTTGGAATACAATGCCCACATGACTGTGTCAAGGGACAATACTTCATCTAGTATTGCCTTCTTCAACTTGGCTTGGGGAGATGCTGTAACCAATTCTCCTCCCTGCTCGATTATCTGTATATCCTTAGGCATTCGCTCCTTCTCAGCTATCAATAAGTGAACGCTTGAGCTAGTAGCCTCGGCATATGCTCTTGTAGCATCGGCCAATGTTGTTGATGTTTTCACATGTCAAACATGATCACTCATTCCTCAAACTATGCAAGAGATGCATATCATCTGCAGTCAAAACTCTGTGATATTGCACAACTCTATGCTAAGACTCGTCGAATGAGATGTTGTGCATCTCCCCTTCCAACTGATCTCCAAGGATCTCAGTGTCTCCTTGGTCGCTTGGTACTTTCTCCTCTTTTGTATGTTGTGAAGCTAGTGGGTAGACCTCTTAAGTGATGAGGCATGAGGGAAATATCTTGCTCTAACTCATGTTTCTCCATATCTGTATCCATTTGTTCAAGTGCTTGCACTATCTCCTGAGCGAAGTCATGCTCCTGCAACTGTTCACCCTGTCTGCGTGATGCCAGCTGTTCTGATGAGTCTACTACCTATACGGATGTAGTTTCATATGTCTGTAAATGTTGCACCACCTGTTGTACCTGTAGATTGGTGAGGACCTCGAAGGACTCTTCCAACATTATGGTGTAGTCCCTTACTGCATTGTTGATTTCTTCCATCCCCGATGTAATAGTGGTGGTTCGTTGTTCTCTGACTTTTGGAGGGGTGGACGGCTATGCCTTCAATCACAGCTCTGTTATCTAAAGGTTCAGCTCCATCTTAACCTTGGCCATTTCTTCTCGCACCTCACACACCCTTGCTGCCAATCTGTGGATGCGCAACTCTGTTCGTGTGTCTACTGGGATGGCCAGCTCGGGGACCATCTGACAGGCTTCTTCCAGTACCTATACCTTCTACCTATTCTATGACAAACCTCATCGCAATGCAGGTTCAACTGCTCCATGTTGATATTTTGTTCACTCAGCACTTGCAATGGGTGGTTCTCCCTAGCCCGTAGTTCTGCAATAATCCCATCCTATAGAACATAGAGCATCTCCCGCAAGAGTGTAGCCATGTTGATCCCTATCTCTTTGAGTGCACTAACCGTAGGCCTGTCGGCCTCATTTGTTGTAACTAGTGCCCCCTCTAGTAGCACTATGGTGTTGGTTGTCCTAGTGCGTAGAATTTTCTCGGTTTCAGTTGTCCCTAATGCGAGGCTGGTCAAAAGGGTACCAGCCTGACAAGTGTGCACCCGCAACTCCTGAATCTACGCTCTGAGTGCCCCCAACACAATCTGATTCTCCTCCGCAAAGTTCTGGAGGGCCTCGATGGTGACATCGCCCACTATTCTGCCTAGGTCGTGCAAATCACCCTCAGTAAGGGTGACTAGGTCGATCGAAAGCTTGGATGCTTTCACCTTCTTACGCGACCTTGTCCGCTCACTCGGGCGTTGGTGCTTCAATAGTGTAGACATTTTTTGTGGGTCCGGGTTGCCCTCCTCTTCCTCTATTTCCATTTCTTTATCCTGCCCATGCGAAGGCAACTTCTGACCCTCGCGCGCCTTCTCAGTTGCCTCTTGTGCTGCTATTGCTATGGCCTTTTTCTATTCTGCTGATGTCTACGCAGCGTCCCGTGCCTCCTGCGAATGTACTGGTGCAATTTCATCTGTCTGTACATGTTGCAACTTCATCCTTGTTTCCTCCATTCTCCATTTTTCTCTTTGCCTTTGTGCATTCCTATTGTCGCATTGTTGCCTCTTCACCTCTATTTCCAAAGCTACTTTCTACACAAGTGGGTCTGCTCAGAAATTACAAGTTCGCTCCTCCTCCATGTTGTTGACAATCTTCCTCTTGCCCTTTTCATGCATTGGTATGTTTACCTCTGCTAATGTTGCTTCTCATGCTCTCCGGGATGTTGCTTCGCTACCCATTCCACAGTGAGGCCGACCGGTTCATTCGGCCTGGAGAAGCTATAACAATATATCCATGGGTCTTCCTCCACCCAATGACATGCCCTATGGATCCAATTAAATTGTACTCTCGTGCAGTGGTCTTTCACAAGACAATGCAGGTTATATGGGTTGTAACTTTGGGCGTCGAATAGATATTTCTTTATCTCCTCTACTTCCACATTCTCATGCTTGAAACTATGTATCTTGTATAAGTTAATGTGCAATGGAAGAGTAGGCCAAGGTGCCTTCTTCTTCCAGTGCATCCTAGTTGATATTTATGTCGAGATGTGATATGATACTTCTTGCTTGATGAGTTTGTCCAGGGAAAACTTCAGTAGAACATGCAGAGGATTATCTGCATTATACATCCGTATGAAGGTGTCGGACGGTGAGGCATACCAATCTTCTATATCGATCAATGCCTCCATTGCTACCTTCGAAATGCAGGGTGGATCATGTTCAAATATCATCTTGTATACCGGGGTGACAAAATGATCGAACGGTTGTGTGATAACTCCTCTGAAGCTGCATTTGGAAAACATCTTACAATAAGTGTTCCCGGAGGTCTCCATCGATGTCCATGTACACTTCAAGCCTGGGAACTCCTTACGGGGACAAAATGCATCCAAGATGTAAGCGAACATGTAGATTGTTGCTTGAATACCTTTGGGAGGTTGTTGAGCCCTTGTTACCTGTTCCTTCAACTGGTGATCCAACATGTCAAACTAGTTGCATGATTTGTCTTCTCTGGCTAGTTGGTCCAACACGATCACCCAAATTTGCAGGAAGGTTTCCGTGCTCTCTTGGCCATACAAGAAACATGAAAATATGACCAAGTATTGATACACATTGCATAATATCTTCATCTTGTAGACCTAGTTGGGTTTCATCCTAAATTTAACCGGCTCCTTCACCCAGTTCTTCAAGATATCTCTGGAGTTGGCATTGTTGTTGGGTATGCTAAAGGGAGTCTCCATGGTGATCACGGGCTTTGACATATGAGACATCTATTCATAATATTGTGCCTTGAACGTAGCAATCTCCATCCCACTGACACTTCTCCATGTCATCGTCACAAGATCAATGTGCGAGACAACCCAATGTATCATGTCTATGCATGGGAGCACGGGATACCTTCATGCAATCTGGTACAAGTCGGACTTGTGGATGTTCACATAGATTTGGCGTTCTTCGAGGTCTTCCCCAAATGTGCCTCCAAATTCATATTGACCTCTTTTCATTTCAACCATATGTCCTTGTCTACAATCATCTTAGTGTCTTCATAGACCGTAAACATGTAGACACTCGCTCAATTGTTGCTCCAGTTGCACTTCCATCAATGTCATTTGATCTTGATCTATAGGAGGCCATTGATCCTAAATTTCTCAGAGGCGGATGAACACCTGTTAGATCTTGAGACATAGTGACATGCATGGCAAGAAATCTGTCAGCTAAAACCAAAGAAAACTTGAGGAATGACATGCAACATATATGGGGATTGACTAGAAAGGATTGCACAATTTCTCCTTGGAGGCTGGGAGACTAGCTTCCAAAAATGCACAAAAGGAATTTTGGGTTGTCTGGCTGGCTTACTGGCTACTGGAATTGCGCAATACATAATTTTAACTAGAAATGATTGCAGGCTCGGGGGCTACATTGTGCAATATTCTTGGCGAGTAGTCACTGTCCCTTAGAATTGCACAATGCAAGACTGGAGGATAGTCGTTGGGAAGAAATGCACATTTCCTGAGAGGAAGGCAAAGCCTTCCTTCTCAGGATTGCACAATGTTGTCTTGGTGAGGTAGAGTCTAGGCCAAGGCTGCCCAGACCCGTCGACGGGCAACTGAAAGAAAATGTGAATGTGAATTCATGGTGATACAAAGTGTAAGAAGGAGTGAATGATCATGCATGCAAACAGTGAATGAAAGATTCAGAAAATGGAACAACATGCATGTGGGTGAAGCGAGTCGCTGAATCAGCGACCATTCATGTAAAACAGTTTTGTGCATGCAACAGCAGTGAGATGCTAACGAAAATTGAATCAGTGCTAGTGCAAGCTAGTATGCATGTAAACGATAGCAAGCATTAATAGAAATCAAGCAAACAACACTCACACAAGCCAAAATAAAAAAAAGTGACAAAAATGTTGCAAAAGACAAGTTAAGTTGACTTACACGGAAATAGTGGAGGTGGATGTGTCAAAGACTCCTAGATGTGATGTGGGATGTTAGAGCTCCAATATCGATGTGAAGAAATGAGCTCTGAAGCATCGAATAAATAAGTTTGAGTTTCATGACGTGCATGCCACAAATATAGGAAAAAGCAACACTTGGAGGAGATATTCTAAAATGATCTTTGCATGTAACCTCCAACTGCTAAAAATAGCTCCCTAGAATCTAGGGATGCTTTTTGCATGTTGTTTTATTCTTTTTTGGCAGAAATTAGCCCATGCATGCAAGTCAAGTTTTCTCGGCCCCGGGTGGAACCGATCAACTTAATGGCACATGCAACAGCCTACTTGACTGAGGGGAAAATTTGCGCATTTCTGGGAGGGAGTTGGGCTAGCTACCCAAAAAAATTGTGCAATTTCTGGGTTGAGCAGCTAACTGCTACCCAGAATTGTGCAATTTATGGGCTAAGCAATCCTGCAGGGATAGATTGTACAATTTTTCTAGTGAAGTTTCACAGGCAGATTTGCGCAATTCTAGAGTCCAATAGGCTGCCATATAGGATTGCACAATTTCTGGAGGGAAGTTTGATTCCCCTCCAAAATTGCGTAGTTTCTTGAGGGAGCTACTTAGTGTGCAGTTGGACCAAGTTCGGAGAAACAACTTGTCAGGGGGACGCAACAAGCTATCATGAATAGGTTGGAAATCTACTAGAAAACCACTGAAGCTTATGTACTAGATAGTGCAAGACCTGTTGCTGAGGATGGTTGGTAAGGAGGCTCCAAAACAAGCTAAGGAAAAAATTTGGAGGGTGGTTGTAGCCACTACAACACTTAGCGACACACTGGTAGAACTCTATCTCTCTAAATGGACCTTGTTCATGAAAAGCAAGTCTAACACCTGTAGAAGTATTGTTCACCTCTTAGTTCGTCTTGGTTTCCACACTTGCTTGATTGTAAGATGTAGCATCTGCGAAGCTCTTGTTCGATTGACACACATTTCCAAGCCAACTCAACACAGTTTTTTTGATTGGGGTTGAGGGGTATATTGATGCACAAGAAGTAAAGTCATCAAAGTATTAGTTTCATCTCTGGTGTTGCTCTGCTGCTAGCAGGCCTAGATAGTACCCCGGTGGAGTCACGCAGGAACACAAGCATCAGTCCACTACCAGCGAGCTTGGCCAATACCCCAGTGGAGTTACTTGCATCACCTCTCTGCGTAGGAATCCTTTCTCTTCTTTCACCTTATTCTTTTTTCATTTTGAAATTTTTCACTTTTCATTTTTTTTACATTTTTCATAACTATGCATAGCACTTATTCATTTCAGAGGCGGAACAGGGATCCGACTTATTGAGAGTAGAAGAGGTTTTTCCTTCATACAATTACTTTATTATATACCTCTGACGTGCTTGTTAAGTTTTCCCCCCTCACCTTACTCTACTTGACAGAGCTTCCAAGGTTTAACGTAAAAGCAACCGACTAAAGTAGGTGACACTAGTTAGAGTGCAAGCATTGTGTTTTCACCAAGGTTCACTTCGAATAGTAGGTATTTTCCATCGACGTATCATGGATTAAAAGTAACAATTTCTTCGTACAGAGGAAGGATGATAGATAACCAAGTAGTGATAGTTGCACAAGGCCTCTTGTACTTTACCGAGCTTATTTCAAGACTCGTGCACGATTTCATGTGAAACTACCTACGAACAAAACAAGCAAACAAACGAAAACAAAGCAAAAACAAAAGTAAATGCGAAAGCAAAATGAATAAGCAAACAAACAAGCAGACAAACAAACATGCAAAGCAAGAAAGAAAACAAGCATGCAGCAAACAAACTGAAAGAAAAAATCTACTCCTACTCCTAAGCTAATGGTGCATGGACCTAATCACGTGAAGTGATACTTCCAGTGCAGCCACCGGTGCATTGGTTGACCCATGTTGGTGAAGGCTTGGTCCGTGAGAAACCCAGTTGTGTGAACCAGTAAACAAGAAAGATATAACAATGAAGACAAATACACTTCAAGCTTAAATGTGTCCACAGAACATAAGTGAGTGCAAGTACATGAAATGCAGTCCATGGACTTATCCCAGTGTTGTGCGACACTATGTGCTGATGTGAAGTATACACACACTCTTAACTATGACATGCAAGCAAACGAAAGAAACAAAGACAACTTGTGTCGTACACGTGTGCCTGCAATGCAATATTCCTCCAATGCATGAGCGATGGGATCATGCAGTTCAAGTGAAGGAAATACGATCTGTGTGTGAGATTGATCTTCAATGCATACAGATGAGTGATGAGGAGCCTCAAGTCATTGAACAATTTCCTAATCGGAAGTGAAACCAACCTCAGGATAGTGAGGACCTGCCATAACCATCAACTCGGGCTGAAGTGCCTCAACAGTCTGGGGTCTTTCGACTTCGTCATCAAATAGATCATCATAAACAGGTGGCTTCAAAAATTCAATTGTGATAGAATCATCATCATGCTCGAATATAGGATTAAATGGATAATGACAACTACGATCAGAAAAATCAATGATTTCATCAGCATCCTCATGATCTAATGAATCAAATAAAGGGGTAGATGAGAAGCGGAAAAAATCATCCTATGTGTTTCTAGAAAAGGCAGATGAAAATTCAAGTGGATTTCTAATGAATAATTTATCCTCTCCGTTTTCAGATGATGGATTGACATCCTGTGTGTCCTTCTAGTGATCAAGAATGGGTGCATCCGTAGATGGAGATACACACGCGAAAACATGGATGGCAGGTTCACAAAATATGTCAGGAAATAACAAAGGGGGCTCGAACAGTAGGGAGTCATCCTTCATTGAGTGTTGATGCTCAAGCTCCTAATTGTTAGGTAAACTTGACTTAGGATAGAGTTAAAGTTGCCCAGGTTAAACAGTGATGGTTTTGGGGTACATGGTATTGTGCACCCATAATATTCTGCCCGTGGTATTATATGTAATGGAGCTTATAAAAGGCTGGAAGGACTTCATTGTGATGCAAGACCTGGAGGTGAGCAGTGAAGGCTCACTTGGTCGGATTGGCCAGGGTTTTGGCCAATGCTAATGAGATCTTAATAGGTTGGGTTTTTCCCCAGATTTGGGGTTTCCCGGATAAACATTTGTGTTTATGTGTTTATGGTTGTTGCTGGTTATTTTTATATTTATTCCTCTCAGTAATTATTTATGTTATGCAGTAAATTTCTTAACAACTGGTATCAGAGCCAGATATTGGCTTCAAAGGGATTCAATGCAGCGTTTTTACAGATCTGGGTCTATAAAATAATGGTGGAACAATCGTACACGGAAGAACCTCGAGGAGAATGTACGGAATATAGTGTCGTAACTCCCAGGGATCGCAGTGCATTTGCAATATTTACCGGTTTGGAACATGTTGACGAATTGTTCATGCGGCTTTGAAAATTGTTCGTTTTCTGCTACGTGAGGCCACCGGTGCTGGAATCTATGAGGTTCTCGTCGGACTCACAGTTGGAGCCATTTGATAGACGTTTTTGAGCAAATCAAATTGAGAGAGGATGGATCAGAATCGTAGCAGCAATAAACAAAAAAAAAAATTAATGAAGTCAAAATTATTGCATGTAAATGGGCATACTACTGTAAGACCTGGTAAGGGATGTGTACCCATCGGTAATCACTAATAAAGTTTGGGTTAGACCGAGGTGATAGGGGGATGTCGGGTTAACAATACCTCGGGTAAAAACTCTGAGGGGGTAACAGCTAGAGTGAGCGGGATTTTCTCACTTAGCAGGTTTGGCTAGAGTTAGTCAAGGAGCCCCAAGACAGGTTTAAGGGGGGAATTTTTAGGTAAACTTGACTTAGGATAGATTTAAAGTTGCCCAGGTTAAACAGTGATGGTTTTGGGGTACATGGTATTGTGCACCCATAATATTCTACCTGTGGTATTATATGTAATGGAGCTTATAAACGGCTGGAAGGACTTCATTGTAATGCAAGACCTGGAGGTGAGCAGTCAAGGCTCACTTGGTCGGATTGGCCAGGGTTTTGGAAAATGCTAATGAGATCTTATTAGGTTGGGTTTTTCCCCAGATTTGGGGTTTTCCCGGATAAACATTTGTGTTTATGCGTTTATGGTTTTTGCTGGTTATTTTTATATTTATTTCTCTCAGTAATTATTTATGTTATGCAGTAAATTTCTTAACACCAATCATACTCTTCATGAATGATAGCGCATGCTAGTTTTGCAACACCAACTCCGTCAATGGCTTGATCCTCATTCACAACAAGTGTAGAGTCTGGAATGGAAGAACACAAGACAGTATCATCCGGAGGATCATCCAAATATCATGATGAAGATTTTGGTACAAAATGCATGTGACAACTCGATGGACTCACAACCAAATCTGTGTGAAAATTAAGTGAAGTGATGTTGGGAAGATGTGACAATTGAATTTATGTGTGTGCATGTTCTCCCGCATCACTCTACAGTGGTGGAGTTGTTTGATGAGGGGATGGCGGATAGTCACTTGTGACAGTGACCATATACATATGTGATTGCGTAACTCCATCATTGAAGTATGCTGAGTGAGGCTTGGGCTCATATTTCTTCTTGGGATTGATAGATTTGATTAGGAAATAATCAAATCTTTCAAGGAGATATTGAACCTTCATCTAGCTCTTCGGAGCTTGAAACTGTAAAACACAGAAGCACTACCAAAAATTAGCAGGCGATTCATGCGGGGCCTTCCGTTGTTGTAACATTTTTTGGTCAAGATGTTTTGGATCAAAATGATGGAAAGTATCTTCAATGAGATCATAGAAGTGCTCAAGTGAGTGCACGTTGTCAGCTGGTAGGTTGCACAACCACCATAGTGGGGATTCATGAAGTATGTATGCAAGTAGCAAACTGGCCTGTTCGTCAGAACATCCATCTTCCTCGTCAATCATGGCAAGGAATTCATGTAATAACACAAGCTAGGCCACTTCTCCTTCACCATCATACGTGTATCCAGAGAAAACATCAAAAACTCCCTCGTGATGTTGACATGCTCGGCATGCGAAAAACATCGTGGAGGTTTGAGTGTACAAGACTCCATAATAGAGGTGCAAAGGTTCAAAACAGGATGAGAAGACACATCTTGTCATCTGGCCCCCCTTCTAGCACCAAAAATGTTGATGATGCTAGACCCACCAACATGTCAGGGGATCTCCCCGGTAAGAAGTACAAATTAGACCTCAAACGTGTAAGAGTCCCAACAGTGGGTTGTACAGTATCGCCTTGACCGAGGTTTCGCACAGAGGCAAGTAAGATGTCCTTGTTGGTAGCAAGAGTGTGACATATGCAGTAAGTCAAGGAAGGCGCATGACTGATTCTAACGCACAAAGGGTGAGGTGAGTGTGCCCCTTGGAAACTTGTCAAAGCATAGAGTTAAGAAGGGAACGCACGAGCTAAGATGCATCACAACATGGAAGGAAAGTGAGCTAGCAATCCAAAGTGATGGTTAAACCAACAACACATTTCATTCATATATACATATGCAGAAAATAGCTACACATGCATCCATAAGAAAACATATACGTATACCATTTAGAGCAAAAAAGATAGCTGAAATACAATACAACATATGCATGAAACGTGATGGCTCTAATATATTAATAAGTGTGAGTTCCAATCATACAATACATCCATGTCCAACCACTGGTTCCGACAGCGGAACATTACAGTCACTACCCCCTGCTCCTCCAAAGAGATATACTAGCTCTGTATAGTGGAGAAGCCAAGGCTTATTACAATACTGTTCAAGCTCCCTCTAAGATAGTCCTATCGAAGGCTTGGCTAACCAAAAGGCTCTACAATGAGTTATGAGGGACCATATATAGCAAAGGGTGGGGTGGCCCTTGACATTCCCCTTTGTGAAAGTTCAACTACCCTCATGACTCTTCTTCTACTCTATGATTGTTACATCCAACTATCGACACATGAACTTACACTTGACAAGATATTACATATAACCTGCACATGTACCCATGTGAGACAAAATAGGCTTGAGAAATCCATGCAAGACATCACTATGACTCGGAAAATCATTGGAAGACCAACTCTTCGACATCCTCATGGTGGTTGCCAGTAGGGAATTGATGTCAGGCTTGCTAGTCTGCGATGGTGTCCGTGTACTCTAAAGTAACATCTTTCTGGAAACAACTCTTGCCTCATCCAGGTACACTGTTCAGGCTCCTCTATCCAACTCATCTGATATCATGTGCATCATCGTCTTGACTGCGGTCGGACCAGCAACATACTTGTGCATGGTGTCTGCACTAATCAACAAATCTGGGCTAGTGGCTATGTGCATCAACTCATCAAAGTACGAGTCAAGATTTAGTTAGACTTATGCCTTTGTCTTCACCTGGGTGAGTGTCCCAATAGATGGGATCGCATGTGCGTGCACAACAACATCCATACTCTTGAATACCCGTGCATGTGAAACATGTAGACTACTGATGAGATGTGGGGGATCATCATAGTTTTAGATTTGACTCTTGATGTGCGCCTTCAGCTCGACCGCTCTAGGCTTCATCATCTTAGGCAAGTGTAGCGGGGCTCCCTTTTATCTCATTGTCCATGTTTGCATGTAATCAACAGCAGGATGCATGTTCAACAAGATACGTGCTCTCCTAGCACATCGCTGTTGCCAACCGTTGAGATGGACAACTACCTTATGCACGGTACAAAACTTGGAATAAAACGCCTGCATGAATGTGTCAAGGGACAATACTTCATCCAGTATTTCCTTCTTCAACTCGGCTCGAGAGGGTGATGTAACCAATTCTCCTCCCTGTTTGGCTGTCTTTAGCTCCTTAGCCATTCTCTCATTCTCAGCTATCAAGAAGTGAACATTCGAGATAGTGGCCTCTACATATTCTCTAATAACACCGCCAATGCTGCTAGATTTTTATGTACGTCAAACACAATCACTCATTCCTCAAACTACGCAAGAGATGTCTGATCATTGGGATTTGACACTCTGTAAGATTGCACAACTCTACGTTGGTTCTCATCGAATGATATGATGTGCATCTCCCCTGTCGACTGATATCCAAGGATCTCAGTGTCTCCTTGGTCGCTTAGGACTTGCTCCTCTTCTAGATGTGGTGAAGCTGGTGGGTCGACCTCTTTGTGGCGAGGCATGAGGTCTATATCTTGCTCTAACTCTCGTTGCTCCATATCTGTATCCATTTTTTCAAGTGCTTGCTCTATCTCCTTAGCGAATTCCTGCTCCTGCAACTATTCACCCTGTATGCCTGATGCCAGTTGTTCTGATGAGTCACTACCTGTATGGATGTTGTTTCATTGTCTTTACATGTTGCACCACCTGTTGTACATGTTTCTATTGTGCTTCCTTCTCCTGTATACGGAGCTCTTTTTCCTTCCGAAATTTCTCCTTAAACTCATGTAACTCCTCTGTTTCCTCCATTCTCCATTTTTCTTTGCCTTTGTGTGTTCCTCTTGTCGCAATGTTGCCTCTTCACCTCTATTTCCAAAGATGCTTTCTGCAAAAGCTTGTATGCTCAAAACTTGCAACTCTTCTCTTCCTCCATGCTATCGACAATCTTCCTCTTGCCCTTGTCGCGCACTGGTATGTTTACCTCTGCTGTTGTTCCTTTCGTTGCTCTCCAGGATGCTACTTAAGACTGTTTTGCTACCCATTCCACAATGAAGTTGACCGGTTCATTGGGTCTGGAGAAGATATAACAATATCTCCATGGGTCTTCCCCTGCCCAATGACATGCCCTATGGATCTAATTAAACTATACTCTCGTGCAGTGGTTTTTCACAAGACAATGCAAGTCATAAGGGTTGTAACATCGTGCATCGAATGGATATTTCTTCATCTACTCTGCTTGGACATCCGCATTCTTAAAACTTCGTATCTCATATAACTTGATGCGCAACAAAAGAGTAGACCAAGGTCCCTTCTTCTTTCGATGCAGCCTAGCTTATAATCCTGTCGAGATGTTATATGATACTTCCTGCATGATGAGTTTGTCCAAGGAAAACTTCGGTAGAACATGCGGAGGCTTCTTTGTGATGTACATCCATATGAAGGTGCTAGACGGTGAGGCATACCAATCTGCTATGTCAATCAATGCCTCCATTGCTACCTTCGACATGCAGGGAGGATCCTATTCAAATATCATATTGTACACTGGAGTGACAAAATGATTGAACAGTTGTGTGATAACTCCTCTGAAGTTTCACTTGGAAAAAATCTTACAATATGTGTTCACAGAGGTCTTTGCCAATGTACATGCCCATTTGAAGCTTGGGAACTCCTAACGGGCACAGATTGCATCCAAGATGTAGGCGGACATGTAGATTTATGCTTGCATACCTTTGGGTGGTTGTCGAGCCCTTGTTATTTGTTCCTTCAGCTAGTGAGCCAACATGTTAGACTAGTTGCATGCTTTGACTTCTCTAGCCAGTTGGTCCAAATCAATCACCGACTTTGCGGGAAGGTTTCTATGCTCGCTTGGCCATACAAGTGACATGTAAATATGACCAACTATTGATACACCTTCCTTAATATCTTCATCTTGTAGACCTAGTTGGCTGTCATCCCAAATTTAGTCGACTCCTTCACCCAGTTCTTCAAGATATCTCTAGAGTTGGCATTGCTGCTAGGTATGATGAAGGGAGTCTCCATGGTGATCATGGGATTTGACATATGATACATTTATTCATAATCTTGTGCCATGAAGGTAGCAATATCCATCCCACTGACACTGCTCAATGTCATCATCTCAAGATCAGTGTGCGAGACAACCCAATGTATCATGTCCACGCATGAGAGCACGGGATATCTGCATGCAATCCGGTACAAGCCAGACTTGTGGATGTTCACATAGACTTGGCGTTCTTCGAGGTCTTCCCCAAATGTACCTACAAATTCATCATTGACCTCTTACCATTTCATCTTGATATCCTTGTTTATAATCAGCTTGGTGTCTTCATAGATCAGTAAACATGTATACACTCACTCAACTTTTGCTCCAGTTTCACTTCCCTTAGTGTCCTTTGATCCTTCTCTCTTGGAGGCCATTGATGCTAAATTTCTAAGAGGCGGATGAACGCCCTCTAGATTTGGAGACATAGTGACATGCATGGCAAGAAATATGTTAGTTAAAACCAAAGAAAACTTTAGGAATGACATGCAACATACCTAGGGATTGACTGGAAAGGATTGCACAATTTCTCCTCGTAGGTTGGAAACTGGCTGCCAAAATTGCACAAAAGGCAGTCTGGGCTGTCTAGCTAGCCAGCTAGCTGTTGGAATTGCGCAATGCACAATCGAGGCTGGCTTGCTGACTCCTGGAATTGCGTAGTGCACAATTTCAATTGGCAATGGTTGTAGGCCCAATGACTGAATTGCGCAATTTTTTTGCCCAGTAGTCACTGTCCCTTAGAATTGCACAATGCAAGACTGGAGGGTAGTCATTGGGCAGAAATGTGCATTTCCTAAGAGGAAGGCAGAGCCTTCCTTCTCAAGATTGTGTAATGTTGTCTTCGTGAGGCAGAGTATGGTTCAAGGCTACCTAGACCTCCGATGGGAAACTGAAAACGAATGTGAATGTGAATGCATGGCGATACTGATTGTAAGCAAGAGTGAATGATCGTGCATGCAAACAGTGAATGGAAGATTCAGAAAACAGAACAACATGCATGTGGGTGAAGCGAGTCGCCGAATCGGTGACCGTTCGTGCAAAACAGTTTTGTGCATACGACAGTAGTGAGATGCTAATGAAAACTAAAATAGTGCTAGTACATGCTAGTATGCACGTAAAGGACAGCAAGAATTCACAGAAATCAAGAAAAAGCACTCACACAAGCCAAAACACAAAAAGTGATAGAAATGTTGCAAAAGACAAGTTAAGCCGACTTGCCCGGATATAGTTGAGCTTGATGTGTCGAAGGCTCCTGGATGTGCTATGGGATGTCATAGCTCCAAGATCAATGTGCAGAAATGAGATCTGAAGCGTCGAATAAATAATTTTAAGGCTCATGACACGCATGCCACAAATCTAAGAAAAAGTGACACTTGGAGGAAAGATTCTAAAACGATCTTTGCATGTAACCTCCAACTGCTAGAAATAGCTACCTAAAATCTTGGGATTCTTTTTGCATGTTGCTTTTTTCTATTTCGGGAAAAAGTAGCCCATGCATTCAAGTTAAGTTTTCTTGGCCCCGTGTGGAACCGGTCAACTCAATGGCACATGCAACAGCCTGCTTCACTAAGGGGAAAATTTGTGCATTTCTAGGAGGCAGCTAGGCTGGCTGCCTTGAAGGATTGCACAATTTATGGGCTGAGCAGTTGACTACTACCCAGAATTGCTCAATTTTAGGCTGAGTAGCTGACTGTTGCCCAAAATTGCACAATTTCTAGGCTGATCATTCCTGTTGGAACAGATTACGCAGTTTTTCCAGTGAAGGTTGATAGGTAGATTTGCGCAATTATGTGGTCCAGTAAGCTGCCAGACATGATTGCACAAAGGGAAGGCTAGTTCCCCTCCAAAATTGTGCAATTTATTGAGGGAGCTGCTCAGCCTGCAGCTAGACCATGTCCAGAGAAACAGTGTGTGAGGGGATGCGACCAGCTATCATGCACATGCTCAAAATCTGTTAGAAAACCATTGAAGCTTATGTACTTGACAGTGCAAGACCTGCTCATGAGGATTCTTGGTAGGGAGGTTCCAAAACAAAGCCAAGGCAAAATTTTGGAGGGTGGTTGTAGCCACTACAACAGAACCCGACCACCCATTGCGAGAAGACTTGTGAACCTGACCGCCGATTCTGATATTAACTATGGACTTGACGGATCTATTGATGATGGTTTAATATTTCGCATCCATTGCATCAGAAGTATGAATATTGGCCATGTTACATCGATGATGTTAAGAGTTGCAATTTCGGGACGTCCAAAAGTTGTGATTGTGATTGATGAGATGGATGTGGAACCTCTTTGGGTACGGTCTCTCCTATGAAATTTTTCATGGATAAAACAAGTTTATGAGTAATTGGATGAATATACATAAGTCAGCCTCTCCTTCCAATAGTCGTGTCCTATGGGTATTGGTGAAACTCATATAAAAACAACTTAAAATGCTTCACTTCTGAGTATTGATCTCAAGCATCAAAACGGAGTATAGGAAATTTCACAACTTGGGAACTTGAAGAAATAGAGAAAGCCAAAGGTCGAGAAGACGAAGATCGAGCATACGAAGAAGGTGCAATAGAAGTTGAAGGCCGAGAGAAGAAGGAAGTTGAAGACAGAGTGGGAGGACAATATTTAGACCTAATTCATCTTGGAAGGATCGGACCCAAAATGAAGCCATAGTGCAAAAAGCAACCTATTGCAAATACCTAGCGCAGATATCCTATTGAAAAACATCAGCAGATTTTGGAGACTTTATTGAAGATCATGATGCATAGTTGAGGACATCATAAGGTAAACTTTGCAGACTCTATTGGACAATATGAATAATTGTGAAGACTCCTTCATACGAAAATAGGTTGTCATTGATGATGTAGCATGGAGACTACAATGAAACTATAGATTGATAGAATTCAGCAAAGAATGTTTTGGGAGAAGAGAATTATCATTAAAACATATCTAGATAAAATATAGTAGTGGGTTGGGGCCCAGAGGGTTGGTTCCCTAAAGGTTGGAGCCTTGAACAAACAAGGTGGGTTCCTTGAAGGATAGGGTTGGAGCCTTAGAGGATCAGTGTCTTCAAGAAACCAGGTTGGAGCCTATACCAGAGAAGGGTTGGAGCCTCTAAACACAAGGTTGGTGCCTTGAGAAGATAGGGTAGGTTCCCTAGAGGTTGGAGCCTCACAAAAGACCAAGTTGATGCTTCGAAACAAGTTGGAGCCTGGGAGATTGAATATCGGTGTCTTCATAAAGGATTGGAGCTTTAATATATTGTAACTAATTTATTGTAAAGATTATATTAATAAATGTATTTATTCCTATTGTTCATTTTGTGTTCCCAGCATAATTTATTTAACTGGTAAAAGTAAAATTTGAAAAGTGTTGGGTATACGACCAAAGTCCCACATTGACTAGAAGTGGGGAGGATCATGGGTATATAAGGATGGACAAATAGCTCCATTGGTATGAGGCCTTTTGGGGGTAAAGCCCAAAAACAAATCCATGAGGGCTTAGTCCCAAAGTGGACAATATCATACCATTGTGGAGATATGTGGTGTCCAGAGTCCTATCAAGTGGTATCAGAGCTGTTTTGGCTTCAAGGGGACGTCTTTGTTGCTGAGGGGTTTCACTCGGGCCTGTGGTAGACCCTGTTCAGTGGGAGATCTACGAGATCGATTCTGGTAGTGAAAGAAGATGGCGAGCAGCAAAAAGATAGAGATTGAGAAGTTCAATGGTCAGACTTTTGAGTTGTGGAAACTCAAGATGGAGGATCTGTTGGTGGATAAAGATCAGTGGATCGCAGTAGATCCGGGTACTAAACCAACGAGAGTGACCAATGAAGAATGGAAGAAGTTGGATCGGAAGGCAAAGAGCACAATACAATTGTGTGTCTCAAATTCAGTATTGCTGAATGTATCAGGGGAAGCTACGGTGAAGGCTCTGTGGGACAAGTT
>APFE031030290.1:66560-82347 GCA_000404065.3 Pinus taeda
ATACCCCAACAAGCCAACAAATGGTTTCATTGTCGAGATCGGGATCTGCATAGAAATGTTTGATGTTATATCACTGGAATCCAACTAAGAAAGGAATTGAGGATTGGTTGGATAGGAAGATTCACAAGTTCGCGGTGGAGGAGAACAAGAATCCGCGACTATCAAAATAAGAGTGATTAAACTGTTACTTATACACAGATATCCATGAAATTTTCTTCGCATCCTTCCCCACTAAGCTATACGAGTGGATTGCGAAGCTAACAGATAGCCAAGGAAGGTGCAAGCTCGACAGACCTATTGTGTGCACTCCAGAATTGGTGCACAGATTGGGAGCATTAGAGGATAAGATCACGGGCACTGTTGATCACTAGCTCGATCAAATTATAGGAGGATTCATTACTGAATTCATGGTAGATACTTCAGTCATCTATAGTGAGGCAGAGCGACGCTTCCTTAAAGGACTGCGAGGTAAGTACGTTAAGTCTTTGAATACTTGGATTAAAATGCTACTATGTGAAAAGTGGGTTATGTGAATAAATTGATGTTTGGGGCTACACAAAGTGGGAGAATCTACAGAAATGAAGGTAGTGTAGAACTAGAAAATAGCCCCTTGATTTCACCTCTGCGAGGGGACGGGGAAGAGCTTGAGAAGGTCTCACCAAGAAGTGCGATCAATTTGATAAGGCAGAGGATTTCACACATACCATCCCGACCAACACCACCATCATTTTCGTTGTCTTCACCCCCATATTCGCCCATAGCACCTCCGCCACCACCGCGAGTCAATATGGCAAGCGCGATAAAGTTGTCAGTGTTCAAGGGAGTAGGAAATAAAGATCCAGACTAGTTTTGGTTCATGATAAAAGTCATATGGGAAGCACATGGAGTTACGGATGATAATATAAATAAAGCAACATTGTTCAGTGCTTTACAGGATCATGCATTGACCTGGTACATTAAGCATTTCAATGATAATCCAAATGTGGGGATCGCGGATATCCAAATTGCGCTAAACAAAGAATTTAGCAGGCCAAAGTCAAAGGCACAGTTGATCATTAGGTTCAAGGAAATCTTCTACCAGACGAGACCCATTAGGAGTTGGATCAGAGACTAAAGTGCATAATTCATGAAGCTAACATGACGTTGATGGATGGACAACACTGTGAATAGTTTGTAGCATCATTAGCACCACATCTAAGGAACGCGTTGTCACAACAGAGGCTAGCAACTCAGGCTAAGGCCTTGGAGATCGCGATGAGACTGCACAAGACCCCGATACAAGATCCCAACCTGGGAGTTCAACAGATTCACGTGCAGTTGAAAAACTTGTGCCTTGAGATGCAGAGTCTGAAACAAGACAGGACAACTCACCCAGAAGTGCGCGACAAGGTATGGTGTGTAAAGTGCAAGGGTCAGGGACATGACAAGGACCACTGCCTGGTGTTCGTGAATTACCTCGCGGGAGGAGCACCAATGTCATTGAGACCAGGGGCACAAGCAAGACCTAGCGCAATTCCTGCATTGTGGTGCACGATTTGTCAAATAGGAGGAAAGCATGCTACAGACAATTCCCATCTGTTGCAGAAGTACACGCATAATTAACAATAGTTGTTCTGTAATTTCTGTAGATCAGTGGGACATGATGAGCACACCTGTAGAAGTTATGAGTTGATGATGGATAGGACTCTTACCTATAGAGTTCAGGCTAAAACGCATCCCCTTGACCAGAACGCATGGATGGCGCGAATCGGATTTAAGGGGCACAGACGAGGCCAAGGTGGAGGAGGACCTGGAAGAGGTCACAGACAGTTGATTTGTTACAATTGCATAGGGCCAGGACATTATGCCTGTGATTGTACGAATCGAATGCATCCATCATGCTTGTATTGTACATTGTTTAATCATGAGACATAGGATTTTCCACACTAATAGCGTGGCTACATGATAAAGGAGCACTCCAACCTCCCCCGACTCAAAACCTGCAAATAATGAAGTCTGAGCCACGTGAGGAATACCCTAATGTGAATATTGTGCTCCGAAGTGGAATTATGATAGGGGATGACAAAAGCAAGCAGCCTGAAGAGAGTATTTGGGTTCGCAAGGCTCCAACAAAAGAACCAAAGTTTGATTTGGAGTGCGCTAAGGAAACCTTCATGGAAGCTAGGAAGAGCTTCATTGATGCCTCCACTTTAGGAAGAAAAGGCAGACTAGAGCCAGAAATGGACCCATCAATGCTCACGACATTCCTGAAAACATGCATGAAGCTATTGCGTGACAGTAAAGATGTAAAGGGACTGTAGGAACTCATAAATAGATGCGCTGGGACCGTGCCAAGAGAACCACGTGTAGTCCAGAAGATCGGAAATCACGCAACGAGGACAGGAAGGGAGATGAGATTGACCATGCAGATTGGGGAATATGAGATGGACTAAGTGATTCTAGACCTAGGATTGGACATGAACATTCTATCAAAGCAAACATGGGAGTGCATGGGAAGGCCTACACTACAATGGTCAACTATCCAGCAGCAAAAGGTGAACCAGCAAAATATCCTACCTATGGGAAAACTATAGGGAACCACAATGGATATCGAAGGAGAAAGCGTGCTAGCAGATTTCGAAGTGATAGAGATGGTTGATGACAGCAATCCCTACCCTGCACTATTAGGAATAGATTAGGCCATTAACATGAATGGGGTGATAAATCTGAGGAAGCGCAAGATGATTTTTGAGAAAAAGTCTCTACGCGTAGTTGCACCTTTGGACCTTGTAGAAGGATCGTGCTACACAAAGCTAGTGCGTGACTGTGAAAGCGACGACGACTTGGATTGCATCTACAAGATAACCATGCAAGAGAAAGACTGGGTAAATCCAACAGCAGATGGACGAATCTCATGGGAGCGTGAAACTCATGAACCTTGGATTCTGACAAGGAGATAGAACGATGGCAAAACTAGTTACACGAGCTAACCACATTGAACTGTAACATCATGACAAGATCATTACACTGCATATCAATGGAGGTAAGGGATCTAGTTATGTATGATGGGTTAAGTGAGGTAGATGACTTCCTGATTCAAAAGGGAGCTTCCAGAACAACAATGTTTCGAAGCTTTTAAATGGGTATTGCACGCTACACCCGTGAGGTGGTGGGGTACAAACCAAAGAAGCTTTGAGGACTGGCATGAATGCAGGAGAATGGTGCACATACGGTTTGGGAAGCCTCAGATGTGATTAAAAGACAAGATTTCCAGATGAAATGGTCTACGCGCCTGCCTATCCATATGGATATAGGTATATGGTACAAAACCTACGTGAATGCACACAGCCTTTGTGTTAGGAGACACAGTCAGTAAGCAGGTGCAGGCAAGGCAATGTCATGAGCGACCCCTCCAGTTGGAACCACGGAGTATGGAAAGACCAAGTGTGCAGAAGGTTATCCATGCATAAGCCTTTAACGAATTATGCAAAGCGCTGAACAAGGTACACAATGTGCAACGGACTGATTGGGACCTCCGCGTACTAGTGGTTCTATGGGCTCATAGGACAACGTGCGAGAAACTGATGGAGCAAGCACCTACGAGGCTGGAGGATGGAGCGAACATTGTAATCCCCATAGAGTATAAAATACCTAGTCTGCACATAGCAGCACCGGCAGATACGACAGTTCGCGGAACCTTGGAAGAAGGGGTAGCACAGCTAAACGAAGCAAAACACTTGGGGCCTGACGAAGAAATCTGACAGGGTGACCTTAGGCTCCAAGAACTTATGAAAGAAAGGGTGAGATTAAGGGAGAAAATCTCTCTGGTAGAAGTGGAAGTCAAGAAGTTTGAGGATGAAATAAAGGAATATTTTCTCGATAAGAAAAACAAGGTGATAAAATAGGGTGCACACAAACATGTTGACAAATTTAGGGACTATCGCCGAGAACGAATCAACCATGATGATGCAGTGCAGATGATAAAGTGCGCGACGCCGCCAGTAACAATAAAAGGTGGGTATTTTCCAAGAGAAGTGATGGATGACCAAATGAAACCCTATAAAGGTGGTGCGGCCACCTGACTAACAGTGGGAAGTACTGCCTTAGTGCTCTAGGTAGTTTAAAGGAGGCGGGGGACTATAAACTAGTCTACTCGAGAGCTGCACACAGAATTAAAGTGTCACAAGGTCCACGACCGCGCAAGTGGGGTTGCGCTGCCACGCGAGTTAGCCGGAAAGTGAGCATTTGAGTCACTACTCACGATGTGATGCTTGACTTGAGACCAAATGGAGCAGGCGGCAAGCAGTTAATACACACTTTATGGGCAAGATTTCGGAAAATCTGCCGCCAAGGGAGCATTAATAAACTGGATTTGGGGTGAACGGTCGAATTCAAATTCAAAAGATGCTATAAATTACAAAGGGCTTCCCAGAAAACAACACTTGGTCATTTTTGAACTGAGCTATCATATGCCCCTCGTATTTTGAGCTGAGACCTGTTTTCCCTATGCAGAGCATTGATTGAGCCCCTGAGTACGCAATTAAAATATTTTTGTACCAGCAAGATGGCAACATCACAATAAGTTAGGGAAATTGTAGAGATGACCCTGAAGAGGCCACATAGGCCCTTACTGTGGGGGATACCCCTAAAGGCGTCGGGATTGTGGCAGAAATCCCTAAATCACCGCACACGCCGAGGCTAAAGAAAGACAAACAGTCGATGATTCCTATACTTGTGTTCCCTCGAAACCCCTTGCGTACCAAGTTAACAATGGAGAAGAAAGGGAAAGCAGTTAACTTGGAAATGGACAAGGAGGAGGAAGACCTGGAGGACCTTAAAATTGAAGACGATGAGGATGAAGGCATGGAGGAATAAACTGAGCCTGCGCACCCTCCAACAAAGTTTCCCACCTATATCCTCTCGTGGAAGGGGAAGGAAAAAATGCCCAAGGATCTCGACAAGAGCAAGAGCTCTCTCCAGACTCCGCTCCTCCCAGACGACATCACCTTTGAGGGCACGCGCCTGGGGCGAGTGCCTAACTTGAAGTTTGAAGATTGGGATCTCAGTGACCATGAGAAATTCCCTCATCTAGAGACTATGTAGCTCATGAAGCCCAAACAAAACACCACAACAGGGGTTATCAAATTGGAGTCGCGAAAGTGGTTACGCGGAGTGGAAAAGGGAGGGTTATTAAACCTGCTCTGGGTGCCACATTTCCACTGCACCCCAATAACGATATTCATCATCAGGTAGTTGCTCTGCCTGGTGCATAGTGGATGTTTGTGGCTGGAGGAGCCCATCCCCATCACGGACCACTAAATCCACCACATTACACAGCTCCCATGCAAAGGAGAGGACCCCGTAGATATCTCGGAGGGGAAGAGCAGTGACTTGGCCATCGTAGAGGCCATGAAGAAGAAATACAAGCTGGAGAAGAAGAAAAGGGGCTACGCTATATCATCAACAACAAAGCAGTGAAGTGACAACTTAGCTACTGGCGAGTAAAGTTATGCACAAGTGCCATGCAAACGAGGTACCTGCACCGGTGGTGGCACTTGCTGAGCAGTGCGCGGAGGGGGTCTAGTTCAACTGGTCTAAGTTCTTATGTAAAGAGTTCCTGGAAAATTGCTACAAGGCCCAGGAACAAGAAAAAACATTCCACTATGCATGGCTTCTACTATCCATAGTGCTCATGACAGGGGAATTGCCAGAGGACAGTCAGTTCCCCATAGTTGACAAGGATCTGCCAGAGGGTGCGAAGTACACCTCACTGTGGGCCACGAAAGACGTGAATCGGATCCACGAAAGCAAGATATTTTTGGTGTTCATGGAGATGAACATCAGAATGGGGATTAACCACAAGCCTAATTATAACCCACTGTCTACAACAGCCTGCAAACTTTTGCAGAATTTAAAGCGGACCTCCACAGCATATATATCAGATCACGCAAGGACATAGCCAAGAAATGGAGAGAGCTACCCTTCGTAGCCAAGGATGATGTAATTTTCAATGTACTGGAGACATGTCCGCCAGAGTGGCGCGCCCCAGACATCGCGGTGGTGGAGAAGTCTGCGACACGGAAGAAGAAAGAGGAGGCCAAACTGTGCATGGCGCAGTTGGCAAAGAAGAGAAGGAAGGAGTTCATGGTAGCAAAAGTGCAGGAGGCGTGGGACACTGCGCAAACAGTAGTAGAACAGAAAAAGGCCTCAACAGCAGCAACATGGGAGGCAGCTGAAAAGGCATCGAGGGCCAGAAGCTGCCTTCGCATGGACAGCAGAAAGAGATGGAGACAAAGGAAGAAGAGGGTGGCGCAAACCCACAAACGGCGTCAACTCTACTAAAGCACCAGTGCCCGAGTGAGCAGATGAGGTCACGCAAGAAGGTCAAGGCATCAAAGTTATCTATCAACCCAATCACCCTTACTGGGGGTGATCTGCACGACATCGGTGAGATGCTGCATGATGCCACCTCTGAGGCCCTCCAAACCTTCACACAAGAGAATTAGATTATGTTTGGGGCCCTCATAGCGCAGCTTCAGGAGTTGCAGGTGTGCACTCCTTAGGCTGGTACCCTTTCGACTAGCCTCACAGTAGCGACAACTGCAGCAGAGTAGATGTTGCACGCTCAGACAAAAAACACCATCGTGCTACCATAAGGGGCACTGGTTACAACAGATGAGGCCGATAGGCCTACGATTAGCACACTAAAATGTATTGGTTTCAATATGGTTGCACTCCCGCGGGAAATGCTATATGTTCAGTAAGATGGGATTATTGCAGAACTACGGGCTAGAGACAGTCGCACGCTGCAAGTGCTAAGCAAGCAAAAGATCAACATGGAGTAGTTGAGCTTATAGCGCGATGAAGTGGTGTCGCAAAACAGGTAAATGGTACAAGTACTAGAAGAATCCTGTCAGATGGTCCCTAAGCTAGCCATCCCAGCAGACGCACCAGCATAGGCGCGCATCCACATACTAGCAGCTAGGGTGTGCGAGGCGTGATAAGAAATGACTAAGGTTCAACTGGAGCTGAATCTTCAGATCACAAAGCTGTGGTTGAAGGCGCAGCTGTCCACCCTTCCGGATTTAAGAGCACAGTGCGCCAGCACTATTACAATGGGGATGGAAGAGATTAGTAGTGCAGTAAGGGACTACACCAGAATGTTGGAGGAGTCATTTGAGGTCCTCACTAATCTACAGGAGGACCCTAACATCCAGCACTTGGAGACAGAGGCATGTGAGCCCCAACAGTAGTAAGATAGCATCAAAGGGACCATGTAGATAGTGGCCCTCACTCAGAGGCTCACGTGAATGCAACAAGCCAAAGCGCTGAAAGAGCAAGTGGATGGTGCATGACACCGAGAAGTAGTTTTGAAGGTGCATGTTCAGCCTTGGATTGATGAGGCCTTCTCCATTACAACAACAATTGAAGGCAAGCTCACACAAATGCAGGGGATGCAGGAACAGGTCCAGGGAAGCAGTTCTGACACCGCAGTCTCAAAACAACGGGTACAAGAGATTCAGCAGGCATCCGCTTAGTGTGATGTTGACCTTGGAGCTGTTCAAGCAGAGTTGGAGGGACTCCACGCGAAGATTTCTGCACCAACAGAGTGACTCGAGGGCGAGTGACGATGTTTGTGTTGGGGGCCTACTGGGTGTGGAATCCCCCCAAGGCATGTTTTGGGGCTTAAAGCCCAAGTTTTGACAAAGTCAATTGTAAAGACTCCGCGATTTTTGGGCGCGGAGCATGAAGTCATAATAGAGTCATAGGGTTTTTCGCCCTTGTTTTTGTAATGAAATGTCGACTTGAAAGATCTACCCCTAGTCCGCGGACCATGGGATTGTATAAATAAAGTGAGTCTCTAAGTGTAGAAGAGAGTTATTGAACAATATAAGCATGATGAGTCTAAGAAAGTGATTGAGGCGAAGTGTAAAGTGTGTCTTTGGGTTGTAGAGTAGGAGAAGGCTCTGCAACTGAGTGCACAAAGGCCTAGTAGTCCGCAGCTGAGTTTGTTGACCCCTGCAGTTGAGTGCACATGCCAGGTCGAGTCTCTAACTATTGGAAGCATTAATAGAAGAGAAGTTTTATCATATTTCTGTGTATCTTTTCTTGTTTTATGTATTATTGGGTACAAATTGCAAGTTTACTGTTTATTTGCTGCATGAATTCATATGAATGTGTTGTATAAATAAATATAACATAAGGCATCCATTTACGCAAAGATAACTAACTGGTGTAAGAACATAAGTAAGATCTCGGGTGTGACTTAGGGAAATAGTGCAGAGCGTTGTTCGAGCAGTGTGTTAGCCCCATAGCCCTAGTTAGGGCTGCACAAAGGTGAATATATCATGGCGCGAAGGTCAGGGAAGTGCGCGAAGTAACTTTCATGCAGGGACTAACAGTTGGACCAAAACAACCCCTTAGACATCTCAAGGGTATCGAAACCTAGTTCCAGCACCCCCCCCCCCCCCATACTACTTCGGATGAGACATCAGCCTGCGCTCCATGGACTGTTTCCCAAAGGGCGAGTAGTACATGGATTTGTTTCACTAATTAACTCTGAACCTGGGTCAGGCCCTAACAAGGCACCAAAAAGAAATGTATTCCATTATGTAGGCCTTCCATCATTGGAAGCATTACATTCTGGGGAAGAAAACAGTCGTCAACACAGACCACTGACCCCTGTAGTTCAAACAGACACAAGAGAAGTTGCCAAACGATTGCCATAAAAAATGGTCCACATACATGCAACAATTCCATTTGAACATTAAGTATAAGAAGGGCAGCACCAATAATGTTACAGATTGCCTCAACCAACCACCAGTCATGACACTGATCACGGTGCTTGACTCCTACGGGCACAAGATTTGTGAGTGGTCATATATTGGCAGTACATACTAGACACTCCTAGAAGGTAAGAAAGTTTCAATTTTCACCTCCAGGATGCACTGTTATACCACCTAGGACACATCTGTGTACCTTTAAGAAAGTGTGCCAAGATGATTTGGGAGATGCACTACAGTTGATTCATTGGACATTTCAGAGTAGAGAAAATAGTGGCAGTACTGTAGAAGTATTTTTATTGGACGAACCTTCATTATGATGGTTGAAGGTACATTAAATATTGTATTTCCTACGTCATTTCCAAACCAATTATCAAGAGGAAAGGCCTATATACTCCTCTTCCTACTCTTATTCAACCTTGGGAATCCATCTCCATGGGTTACATTTCGAGCCTTCCTTCTACTAAGCATAGCAACTACTGTGTTTTCATGGCCATCAACGGATTCTCTAAGATGGCCATTATGGAAACCTGCGATAAGAGTATCACAATAGAGGCCACTGTTAAGCTCTTATTTGAGTGAGTGTGGGTACACTTTGGGATCCCATAATCCATTGTCTCATATTGGGGAAACATATTCCTAATTGCATTTCTTTTCAAGTCTCTAGTCGATGTTGGATAACAAACTTAGTAATTCCACGACTTTCCATCCCAAAAATGATGGCCAAACAGAGGTTGTCAACATGATGATCATACACATTCTGCACATGTAAAACTCAAATCATCCATGCACATCGGATGAAAACCTTCCCTATGTCCAGCACAACTACAACAGGGCTCTCCACAAATCAACAGGCCACGACCCCTTTCAAATAGGGTTAGGATTTCAACTATTATGTCCCAATGATGTGGCCATACCATTTGCATCTACTCAGGAAAATTCAGCTCATGTCCAGTCCAAAGCTGACAGGGCTAACAAATTCATTGAGCTCATTCAACAAATCTGCCAGCAAGTCCATGATATATTGGACAGAGTCAATGCTAAGCACAAGCAGTGCCATGATCAGCATTGGGTGCCACACAAGTTCTAGGTGGGCAACAAATTTTGGCTACATTTGTAGAAGGAGCGCCTCGTTGGACCTCACCACAAGCTTCACCCACTCTGATATGGTCCATACACCATCACCAAGGATGTAGGGGAAAATTCCTTTAAGATCAACATTCCACCATTCCTTGGTCTGCACCTAGTGTTAAATGTAGACCGCTTTTGGTCATACTTTCTACCATTGATGGACACATCCGAAATTGCAGAACAACTCATACCAACAGAATGAAACCTAGACTGCATGGAACAGACCACAATTAATTGGATCATGGAAATACATATCAAAACACTTCGCCATATAATATCCAACTATATCAGCTTGTCAAATATGTCCAACTCCTTCACCAAGGAAAGTGGCTCACCAGGGACCAAGTTCAACAGAAGTTTCCCCATTCCATGGAGGCACTCAACGCAATGGGGACCATTTCTTCCTAAGGGGGAAGGAATTATCATGGTAGATATTATTGGACATCCTCCTATTCAATTTGGACCCCCAACACTTTCTATTTCAGTCTTTTAGTTTCCTTAATTGTAGCATAGTTTACTATTTTTGGCAGTTTTGGGGTCTTGAACTTTCAGAGCCATTTTGAGGCCCTAAATGAAGTTCTTTGGGAAATTTGGGAAAAATAAAATGTTTGATTAATGTTTGCATTTCAAAGTTGTATTCCTCGAATAGATATTTATAACGAGGTAATTTTCGTATCAAACCGAGATCATATGCTAAAATTACGACCCTGGGAATTTGATGTACCAATTTACCCAAACGGGGCCCATAGTTTTTGCAATTCATCTCCTAGGTTTAGGTTTTTGGATGTTTAGGGTTTTCCATTGTTTCTCAATAATACATAGGCATTTGATCCTCATTGTAACATAGTTCAATGGCATTTAGCCTCCACATCTCTTCTCAGGGATTAGCTACCATCGTGCGAACTAGTTTATTTCCATTATGTTTGTAAGCATATTTCAATATTTGATATTAATGAAATGAAGTGTTATTTTTGCGGCATCTCTATATTCATGTTTATATCTGTGATTTTTTGTGATAATGTTTAATTTTGGATCACATTTTGATTGTGGTTGAATTCAAATATGCAACTAGGGTTTCAACAACCTTTGAATTTGATATTGACCTAGTTTGAAGGAGAATTTTTGGGACTGTTTTGAGAACACTTTGACTAGCTTGGAAGGCCACATTCTTTGACTACTGACCGAGCTCCATTGGAGGACTGTTGACCATTGGTTGTTGACTATTTGTTTTTATTTTTTCTGTTGTTGACTTTGAACAGATTTGACTATTGTCTCATCTTTTGGGTCTTGGTTGGTTGTTTTGTTGGATGAGTCAAAATCTTGACTTTGACTCTTGTTGATGAAATTGGACATTGTACTCTTTGTTAAAAAATTTATGAAAATCTAATAAGAAGAATAATTTGAAATGGTTTACCCTCTTGTGGGGTTTTTCCCTAGTCTTTCACTAAATCCTTGTGTCTCTTATTCTTCTTGATTGCCTTTTAATGTTCATTGCATTTATTGTTATGTTTGTAATTGCTACTGATCATTGGAAGATTAAATTTTTTTGAAATAAATCTAATTGAAGTTATGAATTGGGCTAAAGTGATTGTAACAACATAAAATAGTGGAAAATTAACATATTGGTAGGATCCACAAGAAAACCTTGCTTGTAGGCTACATGTCCCAAAAAATTACGAAAAGGTGAACAAAATATACATTTCTTTATATTTAATGAAATATGTAGCTATTTACATGTCCAAAATTAGTCATGGAACCTCAATATGTCTCTTACATTCCTTAAATGTTGTGACCACTATGCACAAGAAGATAACTAGCACATTCTTCAACCCAAATGGCAAGACGGTGTATTGAAAACACCCCCATTCCATTGTGAAGGTTTTCTTATGTCAATTTTGCAATCTTTAACTAGTAGTAACCAAAGAATACATCAGTAAATGAGTAAGCCTCCTATCCACCCACATTCTCTAAAGTCTCATCATTAAAGGGAGTATGGAAGGGTTTGATATCATTTAAATTTTGGAGGTCTACACAGATTCCAATTCTCTTGTCTTCTTATTATGGACCACCAAAGGACTAATACATTATGAGTCTTCCATGGGATCAATAATTACTTCTTGCAATATTTTTTCAAATTCCCATTTCACTTTCTCTTCATAAATTGGGTTGAACTGGTAGGGTCGTTGCTTGACAGGCGTAGCCTCGGACTTCAATGGAATTCTCATCTCACTCAATTCTCCTACAATTCTTTTCATTTCCTTAAATATTTTGGGGAACAAATCTTGGTACTCATGCAACAAGTCTACAACCTTTTGTTTTTCTTCTCATCCCAATGATCCCCTTGATCTGATAATCACCCTATGAGTGACCTTAGGGTAAGATTTAATAAACAAAGGTATTACAGACTCATGTGTTGGTGTGTGTTCTGTGTGATTGAAACAACGGATCGATCAGATTGCCAATACATGGACATTTTGAATGGAAAGACAGCAGAGAAATACAGTAAGCAATACTAGACACAAACAGTTTTTAATAAGGAGTTCACCCTAGTCTCCAGGGCTATGTCTCTGGTCCAGATTCAGTGGTGGCCTTGTTTTATTGTGTCTTTAAGCAGATAATTACAAATACAGGGACACATTATGAGTTCTCCTGAAGCAGATTTTGCTTGGTAGGGCGGTTCTTGGATTCCCCAAGCCACTTGGAGTGGAAAGAGCTAACTGTGATGCTTAATCTAGATAGATTCCTCTATGGGAAGGCTTGATTCTTCAAGCTCTTTGGTGCTCAATGCTACCTGTGGTCAGCTTGGCCCTCTGTCTCCTCTGCTTGGCTTTACTACTCTCTGTGCTTAGTCCTCCTCTCAGGGTTCATTGTTCACTATCTCTCTTGGTCACTTGGACTTCTTCGATCTGAATCTCTCTTCTGATCCCCCGTCCACTGTCTCTACTCATGGCTTTAGCCATTCGACCTCCGTGTCTGTTCATTTCCTCTCCTTCCTGTGTCGATTCGCCTGTCACCTGTGTGCTTGGAATTTCGTGTTCGGCATCAGCGTAATTCTCAAGAAGTCACCACGTGTCTCCATCGGAACTGCGCCAGCCCACTTTTCGATTCGTTGCTTTCTCCATCGTGGCGGTCAATGAATTCCAAATCCTCTTAAATCGCGGCTTAATCCCCTATCAATTCCACTCTGCCTATCGGGCGCAATCTTAGCCATCTAATCTGGGCTCCTCCAGATCCAACGTCATTCGCACGACAAGCACGGTTGACTTGCTCAACCGATAACATGCGATCGCGGTGGTTTTTCTCTCTCCTCCGCTGCCACGCATCGATCATTGATTTTGATCGCTCTGCTTTCTCCAAAACTGCTTACCGTTCATGGGCGTCCCGATGAAACCACCACTTTCCAAGCCATGGGTCCCACCGTCGTACGTTGGCACTTTTTACCTTTTTCCGCCCGCGGTCCCCTGGCTCCCAACGTGACCAAGCACTTAAGCCTTACCATTTTGACCCTATTTTCCCATTGATGCATGTTAGCACTAATGTGCATCGAAAACCAGCTCCTTTTCCCGATCCGGGGCTCCCAGGGGCTATTTTGACCTCCTGTGCAGTCTCCATGGGCTCCACACCGGCTTCCATGGCCACTGGTTTAGGGTGTTTTCGACTATGGTTTCGATTCTTAAAGGATTTGTTCGACCTGTTTTAGTCACGGTTCTATGACAGTCGTTTATGGATCTGATTCGGATCACGGCCTCCCAACTGAAAAGCTTTTGGACCACCAAAAGTTGGTTTTCCTCAAGCATCGACTAAGTGAGGAAACTGTTGTCTCACTTGTCCAATCTCAATCCACTTTGCACTGCTCAGCTTCGACCCTTTAAGCCCAATCCTAAGGTATTCCACCTGTCCACTGCGCGTTGTCCTCACCTTCCTATCCAGCACTGTGTCTTCCTGTAACTCGTTAAGGTATTCAAGTAGAAGGTCATCAACAGAAGGTAATTGGCTATGCTCTTCAGGGTCCTCAATCATTGAAGGTTCAAACAACCTCAAACAGTCTGCATTTACGACTGAGTAGATGTGCATGTAAGCTAGTAGATCAACGCGAAAAGCATTCTCACCATCCTTCTCAAGTATCCTGAAGGGTCCATACCTGATAGGTTTTAGCTTTTTACCTTCACCTTGCATTCTGTCCTTACTGATATATAGACAGACTTGGTCTCCAACTTGGAAACTATGCTCCATCCGATGCTTATCATGCCTAGCCTTGTACTTGGCCTGGCTCTTTTCTAGCTATTCCTGTAGTACCTGATGGATCTCCTGGATCTGTTCAATAAACCTAGTTGCCTTGTCCACATCACTGTGTCCATCAACCCTGGTATCTTTACCAAAGACAAAATCCAAGGGAGACCTTGGTATGAAACAAAAACAGGTCTCAAAAGGAGATCTTTGTGTAGAAGAGTGTTTGGCTCTATTGTAATCATGCTACACATAGCACAAGTGCTCATCCCAAAGCTTAGGATGTTTGTTGCAATATCCTCTTAGTAACTGAATCACTATCCTGTTAACTACTTCTGTCTGGCCATCTGTTTTTGGATGAAAAGCTCTACTTTTCTTTAATTTGGTGTCCATTATTTCCCACAGACTTGACCAAAATTTCCCCACAAATTGGGTGTCTCAATCAGATATAATAGAAGTGGGTAATACAAAATGAACCCATACATGTTCAAAGAACAATTTTGCAGTTTGTTCAGTTCTAATCTGTTTACTACAGGGTACTAAAATACACATTTTGCTGAACCTATCCACAACAACATATAGATAGTCATGACCTTTCCTGATTTAGGCAGTCCCCCAACAAAATCCATGGAAATACTTTCCCAAGGGTGAGAAGGAATTGGCAAGGGAGTGTACAAGCCTAGTTTCCTATTGCTGGGCTTGCTTTTAGCACACATAGCACACCCCTTTACATATATAAAAATTGTCTCATTCATTTTCGGCCAATAGCAAAACCTTTGTAGTTGTGCAACCGTTTTACTTACCCCAAAGTGACTTGATATCAGAGAAGTGTGGGCTTCCCTAATTATCTTTATTCTTTCAGTTTGTGGAATGCAGAGTTTCCCACAATGATATAAGAGTTGGTCCTTCACATGATAGTCCAATTCTTCCACTCTTTTGCCTTGACAAAGTTGCATACACATCTTTAAAGTCCATGTCTTGAGCATACTGTTCTATGTAGCTTTCATGCAGCACAGAATTATGCTTAAGTATGGTAGATGCATTTATAATGGGTCTAGATAGCATATTTGCAACATTTTTATGTATGCCCTTTTTATATCTGATGACCAAATGGAACTGTTGTAGAAAACCCATCCATCTGTAATGTCTTGATTATTGCAGCTTAGTTTGGGAGTGTAGATATTGAAGTGGTTGATGATCAGTGTGTATTACTGTCTCTTTGCCCATTAAGTAATGTTTCCACTTTTTCAAACTCTGAACTAACACATACAATTCTTTATCATAGTTAGGATAGTTAACCACTACAAGATTAAAAGTCTCAGAATGATAACATATGGGTTTACCACACTGTGTCAACACTGCTCCCATGGCATAGTCACTGGCATCATTTTGGATCTCAAATGGTCTTTGTAGATCTGGCAGTGCTAGTACAGGGGTTGTACTAATTTTTTCTTTCAAGGTGTCGAAGGCTTACTGCTATTTGCCTCCCCACTGAAACACCTTGTTCAATCCTATCAAAGCATGTAAGGGAGCTGCAAGTGAGGAAAAATTTGAAATGAACTTCCTCCAATATTGTGTTGCTCCTAAGAAGCTTCTCACTTCTGTAGCAGACTTGGGTTTAGGCCAATTTATGATGACTGCCACTTTAGAGGGATCTATTTTCAATT
>APFE031030290.1:86515-96576 GCA_000404065.3 Pinus taeda
TCAACGTGCTTTGACCGAGGTCCTCGTCGTTCAACGTCAACTGCCATGCCCACTGGTTCAGGGTGTTTTCCACTGTGGTTTGGATTCTTCAGGGATTTGTTTGACCTGTTTTAGTCACATTTCTATGACAGTCGTTTATGGATCCAATTCGGATCACCCCTATAACTGCCAATTTAGGATTTTCCTTTGTCCTGATATTTACTTTCCTATTTTTAATAGGCTCTTGAACATGAAACTCATTCATTTATCGTGTTGATTTTGATATATCTTCACTCAGTCACTTGTCCTTCCAGGTGTGGGTGATCCATTTTTCCTCTCATCTGACTATTCCACTTCGTCACTATGACCTTTGGTCCTATGTTGATTCAAATGTTTCCACACTCCAGAGTCGTGTCACCTATATGTTCAAGATAAGTCTTATCTGTAGTCTATTACCTCTACATTGTCTAACCCTTCGCTACATTCTTAGATCTTATTCATTTCATTCCAATTTATTCCTTGTTTCATGTCAATGACGGCTGACTCATCATGGCCTTCCTTCGATGGGTCACTTACTATCAACTTTAGTTCATTTTTCACAGTCACGGATTGTTCTATCGTACCTTAAGAACCATTGCATTACTAGTGGTTTCTCTCGTTCTTGTTAACGGTCCACATTATTGACCAGTAATCAGGTGGTATTCTAGCATGTTTGACTTCGACACATTCATTCACATGTTAGAATTTGTACTTTGATCGGGTTGGGATGGATTGCAAGACCCTAAGTCTTGTCTAATATGACTCAGTTTGCGTGGAGTTATGTATTATTCATGATTGTACACATGTTTCTACTATATAGATGGTTGTGACCATACCGTGGGACTTTATATTTATGATGATCCTTCTATAGCGGGTGGTTGTGTCCATTCCTAGGATCTTAGATTTACAAATGATCCTTCTCATTCGAATGGTTGCACCCATACCGTGGATCTATTTTATAGTCCTTACTATCCAGATTGTTGCATCCATACCATGGATTCATGTTTTGATATCATATATGCATATGTATATGCGTCCTTGATTTGCAGGTCTCCTAACAATGTTTGTTCTTTTCCTTGCAAAATTTCATAAAGCTTTGTAGTCATCACTCCTTGTTCTGCCTTCATGCCTTAGGGGGAATTTGTTACACAATATTTTTTCACCTCCCACACTTCCCTGTGACATACCCTGAAGTGCCTGAAACATGACCATCATGCAACGTACTCATACAGATATGCAACTCAGATCCTCCCTAAAACACTGATTGGAAAATTCCTTGAGATTCCTCTGAAGCAAATAGCTCTAAAACCCTAATTTTAGCGTCATCACTCGCCTGACACTGAAAACCATGATGGTCACTAGTTGCACTATACTAGCCCCGCGATGCCAATGCACTTTTGACTTGGATACCAGTGATGATCCCAAAGCATCTCATTCATATTAACAATGTTGACAACAGTATCAAAGCAACTCACCATTCAACAAACATAATATTATTATGGAAAAGTTATAATAGTTTTATGAACTTCCCTTTCTATATAGAGTATTTTGAAATACTAAATCGACATTATATCAATAGACAACCAATAAACAATAAATAATAATAGTAACATAACACATTTATACACCAACATATATGGGTGATAATGGTGATGATGATTATGATGATTATGATGATGATGAAAAATGAATGAAAAACCCTCCTATTTCTAACAAAGTATTGAGTTAATCTCAAAAATGGAGAATAATAAAATAATATTAACCAAATCAAGATCTAACTGCTCGGAATAATTTATTATATTTATTGGAGAGGGAGAAAATATTTAAAATAGTTAACTATCTGTATTTAGAAATAATTAAGAAAAGGTGACTCGTTGTGAATAGGAATTTTGAGAGCTCTGTAAGTGTGGTGTCTTCAACTATTAATGGAATGACAGGTCGGCGTTGTAGTCGGCTGCTTGGGCCCCCATTGAGGGACCTCAACCCCTCTAGTTGGGCTTTGGCCTCCCTCCGTGCTTGTGTCGACTTGATGTTCACAATGTCATGCTCCTTGGCAGACATGTTATCGATCTGCTGGGTCTCTTTCGAAGCCCACTTTGGTGTTCCTAGGGTTGGGTGTGCTCTTTCCAATAACGGAACCATCCCAAGAGGTGTCACTTCTTGCAGAGATAGCTGCATTCAACGTATTGGCGGCTTCAGCTCCGAAGTTCTACAAGCAAGGTGAGTCTAAGTTTGTGAACAAAGCAACAAAGATCCCCAAGATTGAGATATGTACCCCACAGGCCCGCTCTCACACCATGCAACTTGATGATATGGGTTAAATTGGCTAGTTCATGGGCCTTTGGTCATCTCCTCAGATAGTAAAGGCCTGGTTTGAGAAGAACTGGAATCCTCTTATTAAAGGTGTCGTCATCTCCTCCTTCTGTGGTAAATGCTTCTATATTTTTTACTTTGAGGATAGAATGGATAGAGATTTAGTGTTTAGGAGTGGTCCATATTTTATGGGGGCTCAAGTGCTTTACCTGGACCACTGAAGTCCTAGCTTCAACCCAGAATGTGATGTTACTTCATTGGTTCCGATCTAGGTGAAGTTGCATTATCTTCCCCTTCATTGTTGGAATGATGTGACCTTCAAGCTCATTAGGAACTCCTTGGGAAGGTATATTGATTGCTCTAAACCAAAATATGGCATCTTCTCATGTGTCGGGATTTGTTTGGAGGTGGATTTAGATAAAGGTATCCCTACGGTTGTCAATCTATGTATTGATAGTTGGATGCATGTACAAGAAGTCAACTATGACCAACTTCCCTTCAAATTCAAGTTGTGCCATGAGTATGGGAATTTTGCAAAAGTTTGTCCTAAAGGTGTGGAATTATAGATAAGAAGTTTGGGGACCCTAAATAATAGTGGCAGTAGGTTAATCGGTGTAAACCCTCAAATATTCTGACTCTCACCAGCCCCCTTAGCTATGTTCCGGTCTCTAAGGTGGTCTAGCCTGCCCCTCCCTTGGGCATGCCTAATGGGGGTGGCCCTGGTCTAGTGTTAGAGAATATTTTTGGGATATTGGGCACTGATGTTGTAGTAGAATGTTCAATACCCCCCACCCTTCCTCCTCTCAGGAGGCCCTAGCCCCTCGATCTGCTTCCCTGGGTAAACCCCCAAAAAGTCATAAGGAGTCAAGCTCTTGCCTAGACACTTTTAGTAGTTTTGAGGAATCATCGGAGCAAGAGGAGGACGTGGATGGCTTCCTGACATCTATGGAAGGTCTGAGGCCTTTCGCGTAGCTAATTTCTGTAGAAAATAGACCAAAGAGTGCAAGAATGAAGCATCTAGTCATAAAAGGGAAGAAAGCGGGAAGAAAAACAAATAAGGAAGTAAGAAGGGAGAAAACTGAAAAATACACAGAGTTGGGAGTCCAACGCACTATTCCTTGTTAGCTAGCAGGTGCAGGGAACAAAGGAGAGGGAGGGAAAAAAGGAAACAATATAGGCCCTAGCAAGGGAACGGGGAACCTAAAAAAGTGATAATGGAAGTTAAATCCCTAATCAGAAAAGAAAGACCAAAAGTCACCCTCCTACAGGAAACCAAGTTGGATGAGCAGTCTCTCATCTCAATTAAAAACAATATTTGGAGTACTAGCAAGCTTGAAAAAACCAGTTCAAGAGGAGCATAAGGTGGCCTTTGCACGTTGTGGAACCCAGAAAAACTGCAACTGGTAAGTACTCTAAAAACTACTCATTGGATGGCAATTATTTTTAATATTATAGAAAAAAACAACTCTTCACAGTGATCAATGTGTACATTACCACTCACTTCCTGGAAAAACAATAATGTTGGAAATCCCTGATGGAGTTAAAGGGTAAAGAGTTTGAGCATAATTGTATTATTGGAGGATATTTCAACACAACAATGTGAAAATATGAAAAAAGAGGGGGATCCATTATTCGCGATGCCTAGCACGACCATATGAAGGACCTCATCTTAACCCTGAATCTCTTCGATGTAAAACCCAAAAAAAATTGTATACTTGGACCAACAAAAGATTCAGAGTGAACCATATTGCAACCTGACTAGATGATTTCCTAGCTACTGACAATATCCTAATCTTAAATTACATCCCTAATTCTTTTATTCTCCCATGGTCCAGCTCTAACCTCTAGCCAATAAGTTTGATTATCTCCTAATCCTTGGATCAAGGACCAATCCCCTTTTGCTATTCTCCCCTATAGCTGGAAGTCCCCAATTGCTCATTGGTGGTTTCTCTTTCCTGGTCGGGGTGGATCAAGGGAAGCCCAATAACCATCTAGGTGTCCAAGATCCGCCGACTAAAAGGAGACATTAAAAATTGGTTAAAAAAAAATAAATCATACACACAAAATAACATCAAAGAGATGGAAGAAAAACTTGCTTTAATCTAGGGACAAATGGAATCAACAGTGGTACAAGAATCAGACTTCCATAAAGAAGCAAAAAAAATTAAAACCCTTCATACAAACCTTAGAAAGGAAGAGGAGTATTGGAGACTAAAACCTAGAAACAATTGGTTGAGGGCTCAAGTCAGGAGCACCAAATTTTTCCATAAGCAAGCCAAGTTCAGGGAATCAAAAAACAATATAACTCAGATAAATCATGGTGCGAATGTTAACACCATAAAATCGTACACCTGCTAGTAAAATCCAAAAGACATTGAAAGTGTCCAGCAAAATGCACAGATAGACATTTTTCTAGCGGAATACATTGTAAAGATTCAAAAAATCAAAGGTTCTCCTAACATCCAAAGGAAATCAATTAAGGCCGTGCATATATTTCTTCAATAAATGTGTGCGACATATCATTAAAAAAGTCGCATAGTTGCAGAAAAGGTGATTTAGCAATCCGGGGCCACTCCACACACTTGGAGCTGATTTCTTGATATGAGGTTGGCCTAATACAGTTGAATTTGAGTCACCTTGGAGAAGTGTGGCCCTCAATGGAATCCTCTTGTCCTCCTCATGTGTCTTTATCATACATGTACCAAGAGAGGGAAGAGGGATTCAAAAAACTCTATATAAACAGGCCATGGAAGAGTCAAAAGAAGAGACATTGTTATGTTGGCCAAATTTCTTGTAAGCAAACCACCATTTCATTGTTGAACCAAGGAAGTGAAGAGCACTAGCATGTTGGACAAATTTCTTCTAAGCAACTCAACATCTTAGTGAGTAAAGAACAATCCACCCTTTGGAGTGTCTTCACACTTATCTGAGAGAGAGAAGAAACTTGCAAAGAGTGAGGAAAAGAAACATCCTTGCTGAGGATTTTTGAGCTCCCTAGCTCAAGGAATTATCTTCAAGTGCTCCGGTATTTTGATTGTATTCAACCTCTACCACCAGCAATCAATAAAGGAATATTTTCCATATATTATTTATGTGTTTTCTCCATTTGAGAATTTTTACGTTCATGAACCTCTTTGTTTAATTTTATGTTTTTGTATGCATTGTATCCATTATTTACATTGTTGTGTTTATTTAAGTCTGTCCACTAACAGCACCAATTTTGACTGTGATCCTTTGTTGGTAACAATCCACTTCTAAGGGGGTGTTTTTTGGTACACTTGTGCTCCAAAAACACTAAAACAAGAACAGCGGCAATACTCATCTCTTTTCATTAATCTAGAGATTGTTTGTAGGACCTTCTCTCTACACAAACATCCTTCAAAGTGCTCCTCACCTCCCTGGAGTGCTTACATTCCCCCTGGACCTATTCTGAGCACGTGGAAGTGAATAAATTTCAAAATTTTCTCACCCGCACTTTTTCTTCTCTGACAAACGTGAAGCACACATCTGTATCTTCGAAAACCACAAAGCAGGCATTTGTTTCTACAAAACACACGCGGCAAATAGAAAAGCATCAAAAAGCCTTGTATTTTTCAATTTTCTCAATTGATTGGCAACCTCTAGTGAATTGCCTTCGCCTATGCATTCTGTATTTACTGTTTAGTACCCCAGGTTGCTTGAATGAACCCTAGTTCATCAAGAAATTAGATTTTTTCTATTTTTATTTTATTTGCAAACAAATACCCACATAGCTTAATTAGGGAGAAAATTAAGTGACCATAATCCACATATGCTTTCAAACTATTTCACATAATTTTTTGCAAATCATATTATCTTAATTAGTAAAGAAAGTAAGTGGCCATTATCCACGAATCTTATTACTAACCAAATCAAGTTTTTTGGGACTAGGAGCAAACATTAGTAGAGAAAGTGAGTAATCCTTGCTTCCCTTGCGTCTCCTAGATGAAACTAGAATTGCATATGAAACCCTTCTTGAAAATATTTGAATTTCCATCTCCCTCATTAAACTCCACATAGTTTAATAGGAAAAAGTGGCCCATTATCCACAAACAAATTTCTTTTTCCATGCAGGGAACAACCAACACCTAGTGTAATTAAAAGGATATTGAAAAGGATCATCGCATATCCAAAACTTATCACACATGTATGTTCACATTGCATCACACACTAAGCCTCCATACACTTTGTACTCAAAGACCATCCATTTTGGAACTTTATAGTTCAGGTTAGGACCATTGGGGGTAGGCATCCCATAAGCCACCATGGTCATGCTTCACCATTGAAACATAGTTGTTGACTTTCTAGGGAGCTTAAAAATCCTTCAACAATTCCAAGGAAAAGAAAACCTGAGCATGGCAGAGACCCGATTTAGAGGGGTTTGGCTTAGGCCTAGTGTCTGCATACCCTTTGGGGCTACCTGACCCATCTAGTGATCGATACTGGTAACTAATTACCAATAAGCTAAAGACTCGAATTCTCATGTGGAACGAAGACACTTAGTGACCAAATCTATGGCATCCTTCCCTATAGATGACGATGCAGGCAGCACTAAACCCTCTCTTCCATTACCTTGGTTGATTCCTCAGCTATTAGAAGGTGTCACTAGTTCTTTCGACACATTGCCCCGAGACCCATTAGAGTTTATCTCTGCAAATCCCAGTTACTTTGAGAGTGGACAAGACGATTAGGTCTTCATAGGACTATTTATCATACGCAACAAACAAAAACCCTTTTTTTGTTTGCTTGGTCACATAGTTTAATTAAAGGAAAATAAACCATTGATATTTTCACTTTTCTTTATGTATGTGATCCAATTGCATTGATATATATATATGTCATCTCATCATCAAAATAAAGGTAGCACGCAATCTAAATTGACACCATAGGGGACCCCACGACTCCCCGTCGATCTAGGCATTTTTTAAACCTCCCCCCATTATCGGGAGGTGTACCAAGACTCTCACAGTTTAGGCAGAGATGAAGTCATTCAGCCATTGTTGGGTGCGGGATCCCCCAGGGGAAGTTTTGGGGCTTAAAGCCTAGATTTTGACTTAATCCGATGTATAACACTCCACGTTTTGTGGGCGCAGAGCGTGAACTTGTAAATGAGTCATGGGGTTGTTTGCCCTCACTTTTGTAATGTAATGTCAGATTTAGAGATCTACCCATGGTCCACAGACCATGGGATTGTATAAATAGAGCAAGGCTCTAAGTTGTAAATAAGTAAGAGAATGATGATGGAATAGAAGGATAGCGAAAGATCTAAGTGTAGAGTCAAGTCTTTGGGTCGTAGAGTAGGAGAAGGCTCTGCAGCTGAGTGCACAGAGGCCTAGAAGTCCGCAGTTGAGTGCGCAGGGTAGGTTGAGTCAGTAACAGATTGAAGCATTAATAAAGAGAAGTTTTATACCATTCATGTGTATTTATTTACAGTTTTCTGCATTGAATGTATAAGGTATAAATTACATTTGTTTTGTTTATACGATGCGCAAACATATATGACTGTGTTGATTAAGTGAATATAAGATAAAGTATATGTTTACGCAAAGTTAAATAAAAATTATAAGGAGATAAGTAAGATCAGTAGTGTAACTTGGGGAAATAACGCAGATTGTTGCCTTCGCAGTGCGAAAGCATCTCAGCCCCTGGTTAGGGTTGCGTGAAGGCGATTTTCATAGATCGCGAAGGCCTCGCAGGTCAGGGAAGTGCGCGAAGTAACTTGCCTGAAGGTATTCACTGTTGGATTAAATCGACCCCTCAAACATCTCAAGGGTTCGAAAACTTGGTTCCAACATCCTCCCATACTGCTTCAGGTGAGACCTCAGTTCGCACTCCGCGGACTATTGCCGAAAGTCCAGTAGTGTAGGGATTTGTTTGGCTAATTAACTATGAACTTGGGTCAGGCCCCCTCAAGCCAACAGCCACCATTATTCGATCTTCCTTTATTGGTGCAACTTTTCTTGGAAATCCTCCATGGCAAGGGACACCCTTCACCACTCTTAAAGGATCCTCGTACTCTACCCCCTTTGGGAGTGCACACACTTCTCCTCCGAACAGTCCCCGAGCTACCCACCAAGGTAATCCTCTCGTGACATCCCCACAGAGGACTCCACTGCACATAGTTGTCCAAAATCACTTTTTGATGAGAGGGAATGCATAGATCCCATTTTTAGCTTCATTAAATCTCCCATATTTAAGCAAGCTCACAAATTACCTGATCGAGCATGGCCAAAATTGGCTAGCTATGCCCATAAAGCCCCCTTCAGAGATTCCAAAATTTGAGGGAAAGCAGGGTGAGGGCCTAGGGAACCACGTCATGGCATTTCACCTATGGTGTTCATCTAACAATATCACAGAAGATACTATTAGATTAAGGCTATTTAAATGCACCCTAACAGGCCCTGCCATGAAGTGGTACATAGACCAGCCCTCTGCGTCTCACAGAACCTTTAGCTTATTAGATAAAGCCTTGCTTACTTTCTTCTAACTCCCAATCCACCATGATTCTAGGTTGAAGCTTCTGACCAATTTCAATCAAACATAAGCTACGCACATCTTGGACCATACCCACAAATGGAAAAAACACGGCAGCTTGTGCAAAACTGAGTTTGAAGATAAAGTCCACCTGGAAATTTTCTTGAGATCCCTCAGCTCCGAAATCTGAAAGGATGTGGCTAAAACATTCCCGCAAAGTGAGGAAGAAGCCATCAATAAAGCCCAACAACTGGAGTTGGTCTACAAGTAGTCAGGGTACATTTACCATGTACTCCCAGACGCCCCATGCCTGCAATCTTATCGAGAAATAGCATGCACATCCAATATTTTTTATGGATTAATTGGGGCCCTATCCCAAATACATCACAGTAGTAGCAACCAATACCCTGCATATCCAATGAATGACCCACTTTATGATGCTACGCCACCATTACAAAATACTGGGTATTATAATGGTCAACCTGCACCTATGCAAAATATAGGAAATAGGGTTAACCAACACCAGCCCCCCCAAGGAGGCTTGTATCATCTCCCACAGGAAGATAAATATTCCTCCTGCTGTAAAGATAAAACAACTACTCCCCTGAACTAGTACGTTAACCAAGTACAGGGGAACTAATATTCTCCTTTCCCAACGTTGCAACAAAACAACCTGCCAAAGTAAAAAAATGCATGGGTAAATCTAGTGAAACCATCTCTCTTCATCGCATCAATCAGAAGAACAATTGAATTCAGTTAATTCTTCTAATGGTGCTAGGAAAAAACCGAAAAATAAGCCAAAGGGAGAGCCCGAGAGGGGAGACTATAGAAATTTTGAATAATATGACACTTATTCACAGAGATTATCCCAATTATACACTAATTTCGGAATACATGCATAATACATAACCTCCTCTACGTTGATCATCAATTTTGCGGAATTAAGAAACATTCGCATGCGCACATTGAAGCACCAATCACACATATCAACCCAGTATGTACCTGGGGAAAGCATAAAGCTGAAAACCCTCAACTATCTGTATATTATATTGATTGAGAACATGTAACAATACATAGTACAATACTCCTCACAAGTGCTCAGTACTATCTCCACTTGTTACACACAAACTAGCTCATATCTGAATCAATCACTGGCTCAAATCTCCTCTGCTGCTTACCTGCCTCCACTGCGCAATCCTGCATGAGAATATTGATGAATGAATGATCCAAATTCGTAT